>LVTN01000097.1:529031-566081 GCA_001649415.1 Musa itinerans | reverse complement strand
AGACATAAGCCACGCCTCGGACCCCCCCCAAACAATGACCGACTAGACCCGGACTGACGTCACCTGCCACAGGGACGTCACGGCAAGCCTAACAGGGCCTGGTCAAACAAACCAGAACGTCGCCCGATGCTCATTAACGTTCCGCCCAGGCCCAGCCCTACACGCCACAATAACTCAACTGTCAGACGTTACCAGGAGTACGATCTCGCCCCCCCAAAAATAGGTACATCCGGCACGGTAAGCCATTCTATAAAACCCCCCCCCACACCGAAAAAGGGAGGGGACTCTTTGAGACCCTTGACCGACTTGTTCGTCGGAGGGACCACCGTTGGGCATCAACCAACGGAGGTCATTCCTGCAGGAAGGAAGCCACCCCGGATCCACGAGCGTCCGAATCCGAGAAGTCACCGACGGACACCCCCACGACGAGCTGACCCAGCCTAGATCCGAACGATGGAGCGCTGACCCGCACGTCGCTGAGAGGCCCCGCTAGTTTCGGCATGTATTTGGGCAAGCGAGAAGGATCCCGACATCGACCCGTGGACCAAACCGTGCTGACGCATCGGCCACGGTACATTTGTTCACTAACAAGTGATATAAGAAAAATATAAAAATAAATCATAATTTATAGTTTTTAAATTAAAATTAAATATAATCAAATAATCAAAATGTAATCATGATTAAATTCAATCATAATTATTTATCAATTTTATAATTGAGAATATAAATTAGAATTCTCAATTTAATAAAGGTAAAACTGTAAATATTTGACAAGATATAAATTAGAATTAAGAAATTCACAAAAGGCAGAGCTGTAATTTGGCAAAACAACGAGAGCAAAACTGTAAATATGTCAAAAGAATTAAAGGATATTAATAAAATACATAAGGGTAAAGATGTAATTTGATCATAGGAAAACCCTAGGGCAAAACTGTGATTTTGCCCAAAAATCTGATCTGCAGCGCCGCCGCCCGGTGCGCGGCTCCTGCCCGCGAGCGACCGCCGCATGGGTGCGGCCTGTGCCCTCGCGCGGCCGCCGCATGGACGCGGGTTCTGCCCGCGTGCGGCCGCCGCCTGCTGCACTGCAGCGCGCATGTTGCGTGGTGATACACGGCCCTTCGGTGGGTTGTCGACAACGATCAACAGACATCATCGCTTCAATAACACCGATAGCAAACAGTAAATTCATCGTTCAAACATAAAAAATTATATATTACTCACGATAAAACAAATCATATAGAAAAAAGAGAAAAAACAGATCAATAATATCCGACGAATCATTCATATATCATAAATAAAAATAATAAATCTAATATATTTGATCTCAAAAACCTAAACTCTTATATCAATTGTTAGCATAAAATTTATAATAATTAAATCTAATAATATTATGATGCATATATCTCATTATTGTTCAGAAGAATCTGATCTATAAACACTCGGATATAAGATATCAATCTATTCTTCGAAAAGAGAATTAGATCCTTCTAAATGAGATGTGCCTATTTAACTTTTAGAGATCCTATCTAATTATAGGTGAGAGCAAAAGGTTTAGGATAAATTATTATAAAATTTCTTTTCATCTAACTTATTTTCTATTGATCAATAACCATAATCAAAATCCAAACATATCTATAATATATTTTATCTAATTAAATAACACAATATAATCTAACACTATGATGTGTTTGACTTTCTGAACTTATAAACTTCATATGTTGATATGTTGGTGCATAGAATTGGTATTCACTTAATTTCAAATGAACTCTAGAAAAATCTTTTAAAATATATCAAATTGATAAAGTCTAATTATATATGTAAGTAGATCAAT
This sequence comes from Musa itinerans, assembly GCA_001649415.1. Taxonomy (NCBI): domain Eukaryota; kingdom Viridiplantae; phylum Streptophyta; class Magnoliopsida; order Zingiberales; family Musaceae; genus Musa; species Musa itinerans. The sequence continues at coordinate 564,250 of LVTN01000097.1, read as the reverse complement.
TCAACTCAAATAAAACTCATTCTAAAAAAATAATAGATTTTAAGTATCACAGATTGAGACGCTTATAACTCTATGCATTAATCCCAAACTAAACTCATACAAGAGGTCTTAGACGATAAGAGATTTATATAAAATATATCAAAAAATTAAATAATAATTCGAAGTCTAGGTTACTCCAAAATATATAAAAATATTAGTCTATAATTTATAAAATTAAAATCCTAGGTATAGTAAAGGAAAAATTAAGTTTGTTTTTTATCTTAACATTCCTTAAGGCTGGGGTATCTAACTTCCGAGAAAAGCCAAGAGAATGACTAAAGACTATGAGAAAAAGTTATGAGTTATTAAGTTAGTAAAGAGGATAAGACCAAAATAAGATGGAGTTATTTAAAAAATTATCTTGAGGTCTAGGGTTCAATCTCATTGGTATTTGTTTTAACTTTTTTTTTTGCTAATATAACTATAAGGTTGCAGTATAACACTTCTCTTTAATTTATATTTTTTATTTAATTTTTCATTATTTCATTCATGCCTAAGTAACTTATTATCCTTTACTTACATGATATTTAAATTTTAAACTTTATTACTTTAATCATGTTCAAACTCATTTAAGCCTTGAGATTCACTTAAGATTAATTACATTTAGCCACCACTTCTAGTCACTATAAATATGCCTATTATCATAACTTAATCTTATACTCAAATCTGTTAGCACACACAAGCTTATTGCATCAAAAGACCATATCTTTTTCACTGTAAAATATGTTTAAAGTATATATTTGATTCTTATGCATATTTAACTAATATTTCGTAGAATACTGAGAATAATATTTTTAGAAAACATATATTTCAACTTTAAAGTCGAAAACATGAGTATGTCTTTATCATATTTATAAAGCATAGACATCATAAATCATATTACTAAGTAATGGAAATATATACATATTATTTATATTTTTATTGACATGCTAGTTGTAATTTAATTTGTGAGACTCGAGCATTATAGATATAGGACATTTGATGAGAAAATCATAGTCATTGATTCTTTTTCTCATTATTCTAGGGTCCCTTTTCTTAATATAGCCCGAGCCTCAACTAAATTTATTAGAAATATAATAGTAAAATTATACTTAATGGCAACTCAATATATAGTTAAATATAATTACAATCATAGAGACCATTATTATTAACCCATAATTAATCCTATTATATAAGTAGGAAGAAGCACCAGTATCATAGACCTTTTCATGTCCTAACAAAGTAAGTTGTCCTGAGGCCTTAGTAAGAAAAGATGGTCAAATATCACTAATGTTGAAAGAGTTATTAAATTAAGGGATAATAAAGAGTAAAAGAGATGCTATAAATTAGTAATTCATTTTATAATCCTGAGAGTAGTATTCTTCATAAGTTTTAGAGTTGAAATAAGAAATGAAAATATAGAGTTAAAGATGAGCTTCTTTCAGGGGGCAGAGGACAATAAATATTTTATTAAAGAACTGTCAACTTCAAATGTTTTAATTAAAAGAATATTTATACAAAAGAGAAGAAGGCTACTATACAAGAGAGAGTGAAGGGGTTTAATTAGACAGCTAACCAGTCATAAGTAGTGGACTGATTGCTTCCTTAACTCTTGATGTCTACAACAATACAAAGAAGAGCTTTTCCACTTTCCTTGGGATATGATGCTATGCTTTCCTATGTTTTCATGGAAGTGCTACTTATATTCTCATGCTTTTGGTTTCTTTGATTCTTAGATATATATACCATGATCCTTAAATTAGGAGTGGTTCAGAGAATCCTTTAAATACCCAAGAAAGAAAGAGATTCTTTCATAAACAGACTCGATCATTTTGTTTAGGTTAAGATTCCTCACTCCATTTCATTCCCTCCAATAATAGGTAAATGAAATGTACACTACTCAAAACATTCCAAACATTTCTCCACCCATAAAATAAGAAAAAAGTCATTGATGATTTATTATAGATCTTTGCTTCGAACCAAGTCATAGAGAGTGGACGTTCATGTCGTCTCCCCACTGCTTAGGACATATTTGGCTTTACTCGATCAAGCTCCGTCAAAAATTATTTTTTGATGGATAAACGATCTGACTCCAATCTTATTTTTTTTATAGAAATGAGTTAAAACGAAACATCCAATAAAATATTCTTTCGATATATAGTTTTTTTTGCAAAAATAAAGTTTGAGATTATTAGAAGAAATCTTCATAGATGAATAACTTATTTTTTCTTTGGACCATTGGAATTCATCTAATTGCTTCTTTGAGAAAATTAAGAGTTAAAAATAGTCTATTTCATCACTAGTGCATTGTGATAACGAGCTCATCAAATCATTCACCCAATAAAAAAGCTCATGTATTTTGTCACCGAGAACTTCTTACATATGGTTTTTTATATCTGATTTTCTATTCTATTATTTATATCTTTTTTCTCTCAACTTAAGGAGGATGCTTTTCGTTCGCTCCTTAAAAGAAAAATGATATCAGGAAGACAATAATATTTCTCCTTGATAGTTTCTCTCATCTGAAATCCCTTAATTAGATATTCTCATAATTTCAAAGTCTTGGGATCCAATACAATTAAGATAAAAAAATAATATTACTCGAGAAATTAATAAAGTAATATTTTTTTTCATCTTCCAATTAAGCTCCCTTGAACCCAGAGTTAATTTCCTCGATATCGAATAGCATATTAATTTATTAGCATTATCCTCTTATTATTACGTGGTAATTCAGCTCGATCTTTTTTTATATATTATATGTCTCTCTTCTAGTAAATCTTTTTGATTTTTCATTCATCTTGAAAAGCGAAAAGGTTTTGATTTATAATCCTGTGAGTGTCAAATCAATCGTGTCTATGAAATGGGACACTAACCTCTCTGAGAGAACAGTTATTTTATTTATTTATACTGAATCATTGATCCTCACTCTCACTACTTAGTCGGTTTTTAGTGAGATTATTGACTTTGGCACTTTCTCTTCGATACACTAAAGAAAATGATTGCTTTTCACATTTGATCTATGCTTATTTTTCCTCGCCCCCTCGAATCTTCCTTGAGTTGACGTCATTGGGGCATCTACGAATGGATATGCTTCACCAACACATCGGCACTGCTACACCCGTGGAAAGCACCGGACACTGATCGATGCCATTCGATCAAATAGAGAAGCAAATCTGTGAAGAAAGAGACTGGATTGTTGTTGCGATTCAATTCAAACAAGACTGGATTGTTGTTTACGAGGAATAACTTAATACTAATTCTCATTAAGAGACAATTCATCAATTATATATATTGCCCGTCCCCAAGAAGTTAGGACGATCCTCTGTACCTGTCACCACAGGATTCAGGATCCAGGATCCAAGATCCGACCTCAGGTCATTGCATCGAGAAGTACTGTTGTGAGTAGGAATTCCTGTTCGCTGTTTCTGGAGCCCCAGCCGAGCCACCTAACCGCCTCCAAACACCATGTCTCCTCTGGACGGCGCTACCCACCGTGCGCGTTTCTGTCGCCCGCTTGTTCCTCCTGGTTCAATTAGTTCGTACCCTGCTCTTACCTGCTTTGTGATTGGCTTACGCTTCGAGAGGAAGTCGCCGAATCCACTTCTGCTCTCCCACATTTGGGCTTTTTCGCTTTGCGAGAGAGAAGGGAAGGTCTCCGATGGCGTTCTCAACCATCCTCGGATCCGCGATTGCTTCCCCTCCGGGTCCTCCAAGGTCCGATCGATCTCCCCCCCAATTCTCTTATTTGGCGATCCTTTTTTTCTACTGGTCCATTTTCGATCCATTTTACGTGGATTCACTGGGAAGCTGACGGTTATGGCATCTCCGTTCCATTTCCAGTTCGATCGAGTCTTTGCTAAATGGTCTCTGTATTCATCACTCATGCTCTGTAATTGACTCAACGATTCCATGTTTTGCATCCACCGTCTTTTCTTGCTCATCGGGAGTCTTAACTCGGCTCAGATTTCTTCAGACTTTTTCGGTTCTGCCCTCAGCTCCGTGGAAGCATGCTCGTCCCCGTTAAGTAGTGATTAGCAGCTATGTGTTTAGTGATCTGAAGTATTACTTTGCTAAACAAGCATCCATCTTTCTCCTTTTTGCGAATCGTGCAGTAACTGTGATGCTAGGAGAAATATTCAGCCAGATAAAGCGACAGTGACTGAAGCTCCTCCTTTACTTAAAAGTAATCCTTTTCGGGAGAAGTTAAAAATAGAATAGGAGTCACTTATGTCTCTGCTTGTAGCTTGCTTATGGTGAGGACTTTTTTATGGCGTTGGCTTCTATACTTGATTTCTATAGGTTCTAAAAGTGGGAGAAAGACAAAGATTGGCATAAATGGTGAGTTCCCTTACAACCTTTCTCATTGCGCTGTTCAGTTTTGTTCATATTTTATGAATTGTATGTGATTGATGCTATTGCTTGTCACATATTTCTATGATGGCAAATAGTCCTTTTTCTTTACTTGCATCTACCGAAGGATATTGAAGTAATGGAAAATCTACTTCTTTGAATGCTAAAGAGGCAACAATACGTGATCTGGTCCATTGTTGTAAAGGCTGGATTACCCTATTTTGACCTACAGCAGGCATCACATCCTGCATAACTTTTAACTCCACATTTCAGAGCCATTTAGCTGATATTAATCACTGCTTTTCCTAAGACATTTGATGGTGGCTTATTGCTTATGCACTGTTATTCTGGTGTGCATATTTCTTTTTAGTCTGTGTATATATATATGATTCTGACGTTAGCTGCCGAAATATGTTGTTATCTAAAAGTTTTTCTCCACTGTTCACTTAAATGGAGTGTCCAATTATATAAACCAGGACTAGCAGAAAAATGCATGCCTTATCTAATTTCACCCTTTTATATCCTACATAGCTGTACAATGTAGAAGAATATACTAATATAGTACACTAGTTTTTGAATAAGCTTTTGAGAGCATGCTCTCAGTCAAAATGGTTGGTTAGATAAGCGCTGACATTTTGTGTATATCAGGATACTCAAAAGTCAATGGACTACCAAAGACTTTAAAAGTGCCAAACTAGTGCAATCTGTGTCTGTAACATTTTCCTGTGCAAGATTGCTATGTGCTAGATTTTGTGAAGATTAAGGTCCTTTCATAGGAATGGTTATACAAGTTGTTCAGGATATTTAAACTATACGAGTGCACCTTTCTTTGCCTTAAATTTGTATATTTACAATATCTTTAATGATTTAAGATTTATTTATTTTATCGAAGCTAAATGTAACTGTATCTTGCAAGTTATTACATTATAGGTTTTGGGCGTACTGGAAGGCTTGTAATGCGCATGGCAACAACCAGAGATGACATTGAAGTAGTAGCTGTTCATGGCCCCTTCATTGATGCCAAGTATATGGTCCGAAACTCACATTATAGGTTTTGGGTATATTGGAAGGCTTGTGATGCGCATAGTAACAACCAGAGATGACATTGAAGCAGTAGCTATTAATGATCCCTACATTGATGCCAAGTATATGGTAGGAAACTGGGAATCTTTATTATTCTTATTCACATAATGATACTCATAATTTGCATAGAACTAAAATTTGCTTGCTTTTTATTAAGTAAATCAATAAGGATAAAAGTATCTTTTATGCCAATAGTACAAGTAATATTGTGCTATAACTTTTGATGATTTTTTTTTTATTTCTAGTTGCATAAATTTGTAATCACCTGTTAATTTAGATTGTTTCAATTATTTATAACGTAGCTGATTATAAGTTGTATCTAGGCTTTAACTAGTCAGTAATCCTCGTAGTACTTAGTTTAGCTAGAACTTATCACTTGTTAGATGAATGATATTAACTATAGTAAACCAAGAGAAGGCCTCAGTGAAACAGTTATGTCAAAGGATTATCCAACTTTATTTACTTGATTATTTTTATGGACTACTTGTCTCTGGTATTAATGGAAGTTGAAATTATCAACAGAATCCTTCTGTTGTGTACACACTTTACTGCCTTGATGACTGTGCCAACTTATCTTGGTCTAAATGAACACCCATGCAAATGGAAAATAATTGGTATTTATATGTATGATTATATAGGCTCCAAAGATTTTGATTCTAGAGAAATATATCTTATAGCTAAGATCGGTTCACAAATTAAATCAATTTGCAAGCAAAAGTATTCAGTGAGTAAATTAAACAATTAACAAAGAGGAGCGACCGCTGAGATGCATGGAATTCTGATTTCTCTAAGGTCCTCCAGTTAAATTTCAGTCTGATAATAAATGCTGGTACATTTCACCTTTCTCAAACCCAATCATCAACCATCTAGTGTCTTTAGGTGTTTGTTTACTTAATTAATATCTTAAATATACTTGTAGTTTGAATCCTTATTATATTGATTTTTCATTTGGAAGTGCTTTTGTCTACTCTAGATCATACCTATCTGCTCATTTACACCAAATGGTTCTTACTATTTCTTCCATCTTTTTTAAAATAATGATCATATCACTTTCTCTGGGCATACATGTTTAAGTATGATTCAACTGATGGAATCTTCAAGGGAACCATTAAGGTTTTGGATGAATCCAACTTAGAGATCAATGGTAAAAGGATTGCAGTCACAAGCAAAAGGTATTGCAATTATATTTAAATTTTAGCAGCATGTAAATTTTTATTGGATATCTTGATGGTATTTGCAGTATACTCTTTTACCTCTTTCTTTAATTGTTGCGCATTGAATCAATATATCTACATATGTTTGGATGGATGTATGAGCACATGAATATAAGGTTTGGATTGCTATACATCATCTGATTAGCCTATTATCTGAAACTTTTTCTTTACCATTTTGTGCTACATTTATTAAGAGACACTATCTGCAATGGAGGAGCTAAACTGAATTTGCAGGTTTATTTCTGTTTGTTTTGTGATATAGAGAAAAATTATTGTTTGTTTTGATTTAATAGTGGAATTCAAGTTTTACCAACTTCGCTCCATGTATTGCTTATACATGAATACTTTCTGTTTGAAGTAACAAATGACTAAATGCCAGAAATCCAGCTGATATCCCATGGGGTAATTTTGGGGCTGAATTTGTTGTTGAATCTTCTGGTGATTTTACAATAATGGAAAAGGCATCAGCTCACTTGAAGGCATGCTGCATCTTTTTCATATGCTCAGTTATTGCATTTACCTTTTCTTTTTATGTCTATGAAAAATTTAGGGGCCATCTCTTAAATGTTTCTGCAGGGTGGTGCAAAAAAGGTGACAATATCAGCTCCATCTGCTGATGCACCCATGTTTGTGGTTGGTGTAAATGAGAACACAAAAAAGCCAAGCATGAATATTGTTTCTAATGCAAGCTGAACAACAAACTGTCTTGCTCCTCTAGCCAAGGTTGTTGCTATGAATTTATTGTTTTATCAATCATGTGTCTTTTTCTCCTCTGATTGCCCGGCATGAGCAGCAATGTCATAACTGTTAGAGACATGTGGTACTTTTGTAGTTTATAATTATGCTTGTCCCCTACCATCTGACATTTTAGGATTTTCTAGTGTGCTTTGCCTCGCCTTGTGTCTTTTCGGATCCCAAGTTTCATAGAACGTGGAACATCGCTATGCCACTACATGATTGACCATTTCATATCTTGTAGGTTGTCCATGAGGAGTTTGGCATTGCCGAAGGCCTTATGACCACTGTTCATGCAACAACAGGTTTCTTCTTATACATCAACTGTAGATGAAATAGGAACACATTTTCCAGAATATGTTTTGCAAGTTTGCTATTGCATTTATCATCGTATCATATTGTTTATACTGTTCTTTTAATTTAGTTTGGCTCGTTCTGTTTCAGCAACACAGAAGACTGTTGATGGCCCTTCAGTGAAAGATTGGCATGGGGTCTGTGGGGCCGGACAGAACATCATCCCCAGACTGGTGCAGCAAAGGTAAGGTTGAAATGATATGTGAGACACTATGTGCTTCCGATTTATCTAAATGAAAATGATTTTATCCTGGATTATAGACTTTTGGAAAAGTACTTGCAGAACTGAATGGGAAGCTCACTGGGATGGCTTTCAGAGTTTCTACACCTAATGTTTCTGTTGTGGACTTCACTTGAGAAAAGTCCATCATATGATGATGTAAAAGCAGCAATTAAGTAAGCAAATCTTTCCCTTGTCTCACTTATATTCCATATATTTTCTTGGCTGATATATTGAGATGTGTGCTACATGGAGTCTGCTTTGCCTCTTATCCTTTTGAATTAACCTTATAGCTATTTTCTGTTGTATCTCTTGTCGTGTTTGATTTTTTTTTTGTCTCTACCGCATTACAGTTCACTGAAACTACGTGAAGATTGATGAAGCTTTTGCTTTTCTATGATGCATGTCTATTCTTTGATTATCATTCAGGTGTGCCTCAGAGGGGTTCACCGAAGGGCATTCTTGGCTACACTGATGAGGATGATGTCTCCGATGACTTCATTGGTGACTCAGGGTAAGTCTGTTTCGGCATGTAATTTACAACTAGGAGAGGTACTGCATGATCGTATGGATTATATTCTGTTCATTTGTTTCCTTTCCAGGTCTAGCATCTTTGATGATAAGGCTGGTACTGGATCGAATGCCTCTTCCATGAAGCTAGTCTCATGGTATGACAACTGAGTGGGGTTACAGGTTAGAATCCACTACACCTTATCCGTTTTTCTTTCAATACTAGAAATTTCCACCTGATACTTGAAAATTTCACTTCAGTAACTGGGTGCTGGACCTCATCGAACACATTGCTCTAGTGAGTGCCAAACACTGAAATGTGCTGAGGAACTACTACCTAGAGAGATGGTACCGCTTCCTACGTCTTGGAGTTTTTCAACTGTATAATTGATGCCAGTCATTTGTGATTTGTTCCTAGTATTGAAAATAAAATGTGGCTAATGTAGACCTTATTTCCATCGCTACAATCTTTGTGAGTGGCAAAGGTTTCGCTCCAATCCATCATCATGTTGTCATGATATTTTACTCTTGGCAGGAATCCAGCAGTAGGGGATGGCGAGGTGTACAGTATGGGGGTGATCCTCCGTAGCAGCGACGGTCGAAAGCTGAAACGCGAGTTTGTAATGGAAGCACCGAGTCCACTTCTACAGGTCAAGGCAGATAGATGGTTTAGCACTAGTGTTCCAGTGGAGTTCCTATGTTGCATGTACGACCACCACACGGTCAGAGTTATTGCCTCCTGACATGGTGCCGATTCCTTGTGCATGGTTTTGGAAATCTGCTCTCTTTTTTTTTTTTTTGTCTCCTGTTAAGCGTTTTGTGAGTCAGATAATGTGATGCAAACCAGAGTGGTCGTCTCTCGGAGGCCGTGCCTCGAGAAATAGGTGTGATAGCTCTCCTTTACTCCATGATAGGTTAGACTAACTCGAGTTCTACCTGCTGCCCGCACTTAAAAGATAGCTGACCTCTGTCATCCAACCATCTTAACCAAGTCGACCTTTTCCCAGGAAATAATGCGTCAACATAAGAGACATCACATCTTTGCAGGTACTGCAATCTCTATCCTCGGGTGGAGGAGGAGGAGGAGGCGAGTGGTCGTCACTCGAAAAGCTTCTCGGTTGGGGATGGGGATGGGGATGGGGATGGGGATGGCGATGGGGATGGGCTGTCCCCCAGCTGAAGAAACAATGGGTGGAGGAGCAACCATGTGAACTCCTGGCGATGTCTTTGTGGCAGCAGCTGCTTCATTGTGAAGTCAGAGGGTCCTTCAAAACCTAAGGGGTGGCAAACACTTGATGACGAAGTCTTTGGGATGATATGATTTTTGTGTGTTTTTTCGACCATTTATATATACATACATATATATATATATATAATTCATTCAACCTACAAATAAGATAGAAAATTGCTCATTTCCATTAAATCTCAACCTACAATCCATTCATAGTATTTATTGGGGGAAGAAGAAGAATAAGCCATGCAGGATAGTAAGAGAAAAGGTACAAAGAAATAGCAGTGGGGTTTGTGAATCCCCCTAAGAAAAAGCCACCAATTCCTCCACTCCCCTTCCCCTTCCCAAACAAAAATAGCGTGACATGACAAAGCTATTGGTAAAATCCTCCCATTATTCCATATATTCCCATTTATATGTAAATGCATAATTGGTCTTCTGGTTGGGCCCATCATCTTCTCTCTTGCCTTTCTTTACTCATTTCTCTATTCTTCCCCTGTCTTCATCTCTTTAATCTTGTCACCTTCCTCTATATATAGGCGCAGCAAGTTCGTTAGCCTTCCCTGCTGCACCACTGCCTTCCTTCTCTCCTCTCCTCTTCTCGAGTCTGCGTAAACCAGTGGTAAAGAACTGGTCTTCTTCTACATAGATATTTACATATATAGAGAGAGAGAGAGAGAGAGAGAAAGAGAAAGAACAAGTCGTGTGTGTGCGCTGGCGCGCGTACATGGGGAGAAGGGAGTACGTAGGAGGAGGGGGAGGAATGCCGGGGTGGCTGGGGGGGCTGGTGGAGGAGAGCTTCTTTGTGGGTTGCGAGGCCCACGAGAGCAGGAGGAAGAACGAGAAGAACATCTTCTGCCTCGCCTGCTGCACCAGCATCTGCACCCACTGCGCTCCCGCCCACCGCTCCCACCCGCTCCTCCAGGTGATGATGATCCTTTTTCCCTCTGCATGATGTGCCCCTCTTCCTCTTTATTCTCCTCCCAACTCTTCCATCTTCTCTGCTCCTCTTTTGTTACTACTAATGTGAGCAGCACGGCGGTTGAGATATAGAATCATCCCTGCAAGCACAGAGGAAATTTCTGTGAGAAAAATACTCTCTCTCTCTCTCTCTCTCTCTCTCTCTCTCATAATGTTGTGCTCCTCAATTAGATTATTCTTCCAAATGATTATTCCAGGAATTAATTGATTGGATATTACTGATAGCAACATTAATCTTTTGAGACTAGCAGTGGTATCTTTCTCTCCTTTGTGTTCTACTTTTTCTTTATTTTCCAGTTTAGTCATAGGAAAGAAAATACACTGTTTAGAAAGAATTCCACATGTTTGTGCAATTATATTCCCTGATCAATTCATTTTCTAGGATATCTTATTTGGAAAAGGGGGAAATTACTACCATCCTGGTCAGGTTTTGTTTGCCATCAGAGAAGCAGCAGTTGTTGCAGCTTCAACAGTGGTGGGAATAGCCGCGCCGCATCTCTCTCTCTCTCTCTCTCTCTCTCTCTCTCTCTCTCTCTTCCTTCTTTCTGATACTTGCAATGCCAATAATTTTCTCCACAACATCTATTCCAGATAAAGAGAGAGAGAGATGAATGCATATGGGTATAGTAATTGTCAGAAATGGGATTTGTAGGCATTGCTTTCCTGAATGGTGGTGGTGGTAGTCATGGCCCCATCTGCAGAAGCTCACATGCTAGTTGAAATATCACTTCATTTTCTCTTCAGGTCATCATCATTCTTGATTTAGACACCAACATCTTTTTGTAGATTTTAGACACTTCATCCAAACTAATCTTCAACTCTGCTCTAAATTCCACTTGTTCTTCATCTTTGTTCGCATGCCTTGATCTACTTCTCCAGCAAGCAAAACCAGCTTCTGCTGCCTGTACCCACTACTACTCTCTGTTCATCGAGGCCTGTCTGGACTTGCCTTTTCTAAGGAGAAATGGTTGGCTCCTTTTTCTCCTTAGCTTTCTGATTCCTTTTGATAACTTGCAGCTTTTTACCACAAAAAGTATGAGCTTTTCCCCTCCCCACAAACACAACTCTCATTCTCACTCCTCCTTCCATCAGTTTCCTGCCGTTTGTTTTTTACTATGGTAACTTTTTTGACCACGCTTACGGCCATTAGGCCATGCTGAGTCCCAATCAATGGTGTGGCCCTTTTCACCCTCCAAATCCTCCTACATTTACCACTAGTAGTCTGCCATTTTCCAAGGAATGCTGCTCTCTCTGCTCTGTTGTCTTCCATCTCCCGTCCTCTCCTTTCCTTCGTGGCTTCCTCTGATGAGGATCCCCTGTGGTCAAAGCGTTACGACACTCTTTTTAACTTGGCATTCATTGCAGTATTCCCTGTTGCTTTGATTTCGAGAGTGCCAGTTCATCAGTCGTGATGCTATATGATAGCAAATGAGGCCAGATCTGTCTGAAACCCTTTTGCCGATTGTTCCCTTGCAAAATTACTGCACACAGTTGGATCTGTCACCGATGACAGCAACCCGTCTTGATCCTGTTTAGGTGCGCCGCTATGTCTACAACGACGTGGTTCGACTGGATGATCTCGAGAAGCTTGTGGACTGTTGCTTTGTGCAGGTGCTCCAGTAAAATCTTAGAGCATTTGAATTGGTGCTGCAAATCGTGGCATGTGATTCCTTGATGATGCTTCGTCTTTCTTGGTGGCAGCCTTACACCATCAACAGTGCCAAAGTGGTGTTCCTGAAGCCAAGGCCACAATCCCGGCCTTCCAAAGGCTCCAGCAACATCTGCTTGACCTGCGACAGAATCCTCCAAGAGCCCTTCCACTTCTGCTCCCTCTCTTGCAAGGTACCAACTCTCACAACTTGCGGAGAGCTCTCCGCATGCTGAACCCGACTCGACATAGATGACCATGTACGGAGTTTGGGATTGCAGGTGGACCATATTCTGCTACGTGGGGAGGATCTATCGAGCATCCTGTTCAGGTTCGAAGACTCCGACTTCGCCTTCTCTCGATTCGAGAGTCTCCAAGTGGACGAAGATGACGGTCCGATCGCCGCTAATGCAACCCTGGAACAGCCAGCGCAGAGCAAGGAGGAGTGCTTGCCGCCGAGCCACGGCGGCGGCGGTGGCGGTGGCAGCGGCAGCTCAGGAACGAGGAAGAGCAGGTTCTTCCCTCGGATAGTACTGTCCCTGAACAACAGGAGGAAGGGAGCTCCGCATAGATCACCTCTCTCTTAGTGTCATGCTTCAGCTTAATGTTACCAGAGGACTAAGCATATAGGTTTAGCTTCTTACAAGTTGTCATTCGTAGAAGAGGTTGAAAGAGCTGTGGCTTACTGGTCCGAGAGGACTCTTGCATTTCCATTACTGACAAGGTGGAGACGATGGGCCACGGTTGATGATGATGAGGCTGTGGCCGAGCATTTCCACTACTGACAAGGTGGAGACGATGGGCCATCGTCGATGATGAGGCTGTGGCTCAGAGTTGTGCCCACCAGTTTTGTATCAGTGTAATGGAATGCATCTATATCTGCCCACATATATACATATATATGCTGCTCAGCTATATGTTGACATGGATGGATGTAATGATGAACACCAAAGTCTCCCACGCGTACGACTGACTCAGCAGCCTTCATGTGCGTAATAAACAGAAAGAATTATTATTATAAGAAATAAATTGAGTTAATAGTTTGATGTTTACAAATTGAATTGGATCAATAATTCGATGATTTCAAATTGAATCCAAAATGAGAGTTACGAGTCTGATTCGATTCCAAACCAACTAAAAATAAAATAAAATATTAAGTGGATTCCATGATATAGTGATTAACACTTCAAATTTAAAATCTAATAATTTGATCTTTAAATTTTGATGAAATAATTTATTTTTTTTATTAATCAGAACCAATAGGTCAAATTGAAATCGAAATTGCTTCATAATTTGAATTTTAAGGTCTTTTATAAGTTGAAAGTGTTATTTATCATAATTCAACCTCGTCGTATAATTGGTTCAAAATGCTTAAATCTAATTTAGTAGCATCAGACAGACCTTTCTTTATAGGTCACAGTGGTAAAGTCCACGTCTACATGGGTCCCTTCACTTTGTTGACCAATTCTAGTTCTTCTTCTGGTGGGTCCTATTTCCCGCCCACCGAAAACCCAGTCGATGACTCTCTCTCTCTCTCTCTCTCATTAATGTCTTTTAAGTATAATAACGTCGTTTGTTGACTCGTTCTTCCTCGGCCTCTGCAGCATCAGCAGCTGACAACGCAAGAGGGTGTCTGTGCCCACTTAGAACATGTGGTCACTTCACACGCATCTTAGTCTTTACTTCTCGTAGTGCCACACTTCTACTGTATTCTTTCTGGACAAAACATATATATCTCTCTCTCCCCACGCCACTTTTGTGTATGCCTTGGAGACAAAATAGGGTTCGGAGTTACTGTGTCGAAGTTGAAAGATTGAAAGTAAGAAGCTGAAAGAAGGATGATGACGATTCAAAAAGTACTAAATGTATTATAAGATTAATCTCTTCAACTCTCCTCCTCCCTCTTTGACAGGTCTTCCTAGAAAACAAGAAGCGATAGATGCAGGTGGCTCATCTTCCTGCATCATACCGTGATCTTTTGGAGACGTGAAATGATGAACAGCGATGCTTAGTGTTGTGCACACCATGCGGAATGCTTCGGCGCTGAAGGCCGACTTTGGTCGACCGACCGAGTCAACACCCCCTTCTTTCTCGACCAAACAATTCGGGAGGATGCTTCCGCGAACCAACCTTGCTTTTAAGATCAGAAAGCCGACGCTGCGGGTGCGACAGCCCGCACGTGGCAGCCATCCATGGTTCACACATCAGAATCGGATGGCTGACGTCCAAATCTTAGGCAACCATTGACCGCCCGAGTCCTCGCCTATATAGGCCCACCCTCGGCCGCTTACTCCATCCATCCATCCATGGCCATGGGTGACACCGTCTCCGGCCCAGCGCAGTGGGCTCAACTCGGCGGCGGCGCCCGGCCGTACCCCTCGGCCACGCCCGCCGCAGCGGACTCGAACCTGACCGTCGACGGGCTGCCGGCCAAGGCCACCCACCAACAGATCGAGGGCCGGGTGGGGAAGCCGGTGAGGCGGCGGTCGAGAGCCACCCGGAGGGTTCCGACCACCATGCTCAACACCGACACCACCAATTTCCGCGCCATGGTCCAGCAATTCACCGGCGTCCCTTCGGGACCGTACTCCACCGAGTACCGGCCTGGCGGCGTCCCGATCTCCAACCTGGGCGGTGGTTATAGTTCGCATGAGCCACTGAACCAGACAACCTTCACGTCCTTCGGCCACCTCCAGCAGCACCAGTACCAGGGGCAGAGCTTGCAGTACCCACAGGAGGAGCGACAGCAGTATCAGTCATCTGATGGCAATATCTTTACTGCAGCCGGTGGCGCTTATCGTAGCAACAACAGCAACGATGCTCTTCTTCTTCAAGGGTTCAACAACTCCGGCACTGCCTTGGAGGTGGGCGATGACTTTTTCTTTGATGGCACGTACAGCCAAATGATGCCAAGGCCAACCTCCACTGACCACAGGGCTCATGGGTACTTTTCTTGAGACAGGACGAGGCCGGGGTTAGGGACGAGAGAGCACTTTCGATACTTCTATGTATGTAATGTGTGTATGGGGAAGAGAGCGAGTCGGGCGACAACGCATGTGCAGATACATTGTCATCATATCCTTACTAGTCAAATGCAATATGTATCGATTCAGAAAGAGGTGATGTGATTAAATTGGTCTCCAAGCGGACAAGCTGTTTGCCGCAGAAAAAATGCACGCTCGAATGGGTCGCGTGTAAAAGGAGTAAAGGCGACACAATGCAAAGTCAACATTTTCCACAGGAAAATGTTGGACTCATGAGGTTGAAAATTCCATTATCACGTTTCTTTGACGCTTAGATTTCGTAGCTCTCCCGAGGATTCATTCGTTGGGTAAAGCTTTCATCGAATTAGGATTGAACTCACTACCAACAGAACCAATGGAACGTGCCGCATGTGTGTACTCAATTCCTTAACTTGGTTCGATTCAACCGTTTACTCTTATTAATGGTGAGTTGACTCGAATCAATTTAATATACGCTCATCGTGACTCGAAATTCTACCGGTCTCGACCGTATTGAGTCTGACTTAAGCTCGATCGGAATCCCTATTTTAGTTGGGTCGGGCATCGAGATTGACGGGTCCGGATTAACCCATTAATTGGAGCCTCCACACGGTTCGATTAGAAGGCACTAAACCCTCGACAGCGAATTCGACCCGTCTCGTCCCGATGGCCAGGATGGATTTCGAAGTCGTCGTCCTCGCCGGCGGCACCTCCCGCAAGCTCAACCCCCTCGTCTCCCAGGTCCTCCCTCTCGCTCTCGGTCTCTCGATCTCCATCGCGTGCGCTTAATCTGGGGTTTTTGCTTCGATCACAGGAGGTCCCCAAGGCGTTGCTCCCTGTCGCCAACCGCCCCGTCCTGTCTTACGTCCTCGAGCTCCTCGAAGCCAGCAACCTCAAGGATCTCATTGTGGTGAGCTCCGTTTCGCCACCGATTCTCCTTTCTGAAAATTTGACAGTGAGATGCCTCGAGTTCTTTGATCTTTTACTTTTTCCCTTTCCCTTGGAAGGCTGAAGTTTAGTTCTTTAGGGCTTTTGCTTTATTACGAAGTTGTTTGAAATTTTTGTTCTTTTCCATGCCTTTTCCCTCTTCGAGACTACGAAGTATTCGGCTTTTAGAGATTTTAATCGTATATTTATAGATGCAAACGGATGAGTAGTTGTGTCCCGTTTATCCAAGTGACTTCAGCTTGAATAAGCTCGAATTTTTTTCCCTTATTTTACATGTTGAGGTATCAATAGTCGGATTTTTGTAGCTTTTGCAGTGTTTCTGAATTGACTGCCAAATGCACACAGGTGGTTGAGGGAGAAGATGCTGCACTCCGCATTGGTGGATGGATATCGGGTGCTTACGTTGACCGTCTTCATGTTGAGGTTAGTCTCTATCTGGATTAATTGGAATGTTTGGTCTTCGTATTAGATGGAGCCAGATTTCGGGACTCATTCTTTTGTGCTTATGTGGATACTTTAGTTCGTTAAAACCCAGGTTTCTAGTGTAACTAGCTAACCCAAGATGGTATATTTGTTAGATTTTAAACCACATCTTCTAAATTAATTGATAATATACACATAATATTAATTATTACCTCTTTTACATAAATATTATAATATAATTTCACATTCATGTTCCTATTTTTATGACTTTGCAGTCACCATTGTTCTTGTTTCATATTGTTTTCTCCTTTTTATCTTCCATCGTATTTGTCACGAATTTGGTTGGTTTTGCCAAGTCGTGCGACACTCTTGCGTATTCATCCACAAAGGCTTAGCTTTCACGAAACCTTTTATGGTCCCTTAAGGACCTACAAAAGAAAAGTTGGATTAGAGGAAGCGTTTAACTCAAGATCCTACAAGCAAATATTTCAGTAAACACTTGATAGACAATGCAAATTAAAAACATAGACTTCGCAAGCTCTGAACGATCATGTGACAAAGGGTCCGTCGTAACCAAAAGTCCCTACGAGTGCTCACATGTCATTGTTACGGAATAAGGCAACGAATCAGCCCTAGACAATACCCCAAAAGCCCATTCAGCCATGTGCCAATAGGTAGCTCTAGGGTGCTATGTTAGTCGACACTCTGCACCACTCTACGAAGTTAGAAAACTCTCAAAATGATTGTTTGGATGGCTTATGTTTGGGTAGTTTTGCCGTAGCGTGACAACTACACACAGTATATGTTTGCAAGACTAAAACAACAATAAAAGCCAACCAAAATGAGGCTGTGAAGCCTACTGCAAGCCATCTACATGCTATGTAAAGCATGAACAAACCCAAAAGACGCGAACATATACATACATTACATCGAACACCCTATGTATAGATTTGTCCATGACATTCTCCTCCACTTATTCTTTTGACATCCTCGTCGAAGCCTTTGCAGACACGACATTTCCTCGCCTTTACTAAATCTTCAATCTTCTGCTTAGTTGCAACACATCTCTTGGCTCTAGTTGCTCTCTGCCACTTGTTGTTGAGTAATCGAACTTTGATTCGCCAATGCTACTTCAACTCACAAATGATTTTGACTCGGGTGTGTGATCAATCGAGTTGTGCTAATATTTGTTGGCTCCTGCAAATCCCTCAGATGAAGGAAAAGACCTTTCTTGTTATGCGCTTTAACGAGCATTACCTCGTAGATCCCTCAGTCGAGTCAAAAGTCTTGCGTTGCTTGAACTGGGTGGATTCTTGTTGGAGCTTTAACGAGTATTATCTCGTAGATTTTGAAGTATTTTTAGGTCTTTCCTCCACAAAATTTGCCCATCAATTTCTCTTTTACTTGTCGCTTCCAAGTATGTTCATATCACTTCCGCTTTCGATTGGTATTTTGTTGGAAAATGAAGCGAACAATTTACTCTCGGTATAACCGATCACCATTGGTGACGATTTGACAACCATTGTCTCCTATTAAGTTTCTTTGAAGGATTTTTGAACATGTGCAGAGAACCAGGGTACTCGGTTTTGCCCATTCTTTTAAAAGTTAAGAAGGTAACGATTACTTGACTGCATTCGCCTCCTCGAGGATTATATTTCATGCATCAAGCTAATTACTAGCCTTCGCTTGCTCTTTGCTTATACTTCTGAAGCACTCGAAGTGTTTGCACTCCTAGCTACTATAATTCGCCTTCTCATAGCTATTGAACTTTTAGAATACAAGAAGTTTTACCTGAAAAGAGTGAAATTTCGTCCCGACTCAGAGCAAGTCTCTGAAAGCTTTGGTCGCCTCTGGGATTATATCGTCTTCTCCATCATTTTCGCTATCTACTCCTTTGAGTTGATAAGGCACAACACCGCGTATTGCCTATTCCGTTCCTTGGTCGAGTACTCCTGCATCAACCCGAAGTCCTCCACTTTCGGTTATTTTGATGAGAAGCACATCGACATCGGCCTTGCGAAGTTCCCTGACCTCTGCCTTTCAGCCTTGTCTCAATACTTAGAGTTTGCCTCTGCATTTTTCACCTCCTCGACCCATTTTATGATCGTGTGTTCTCTTTCCATGAGAGCCAGGGATCGATGACTCCACGGAAGTCTCACCTCGATGGTACCATGACATTGTCATGCCCATGGTCTAACTATCCATCGTCTCGCATCTATGTCCCTTTCTTTGCGATCGGTGGGTCCGTTTCTACAGCATTGTGGCGCTCCTTCGAGTCCACCTCCATCCTAACCGATACTTAGTTTTTGGGTAGCTAAGTCCCTCTGACTCTTCGTCGCTTTGTCACCCGTTTCGACCACTTGCTTTAATACTTTTGTGTTCTCCGAGCAGTTTCCCTTGGTCGATGGAAAGATAGAGTACAACTCTCATGCATGGCCTCTACCATCATATTGCAAGGCTCGCATCGATTGTGTTCTCCTTTGCATCATTGGTAACAACGTTTGTTTACTCGACCTTGCCTCTTGATTTGTTGAGCTTCCTTAAGCGAATATGAGCTCTAGAATAGTCCAACTCTCAAGCTGCTCCAATCATACCGTTGTATGGTCAAGTCCCCCCCATGGGACTATAGGTACTTGCACTCAAAATCTCCTTCGGTGGTACACAACCCTCATATGCTGATGATTAAGGCTTTCATCCGATGCAAAATTCGATGCACACACGAAAGGCCCATCTCTGTGGTACCATGACATTTACTCATTGAATCCATAGTCCTTCTGGTCATCGTGTTGTTTACCGAAGTGGAGCTCCCAATATCTCTTAATCATACCTCCGTATGATCAAGTCCGTCACAGGACTTCTCCCGTGTGTCGTATTGCCTCGAATTGTTCCACCACGATTCGCTGCACTATGTCATCTCTTGGTGACATCTCCATTGCATTTTGATCTTTGTGGGATAAACTCGGACTGCGATCTCTCCATGTGTGGCGTCTACCAATGCATCGCAGGGTCTCTGTCACCTCCATTGTATTTATTCCTTTGGAAATCGACCTTCGTTCATCCGTTCTCAGGTTACATGCGGACGAAGCACAACTCTAGGACAGTCCATCACCTAGTAGCTCTCGAAGGCCACCGACTTCGATGAAATTAATGTGCCATTGTCTGGATATTGGACCGTTGGTCCCCAACACAATCTCTACTATGCACAACTTGTAGCAATGTAGCATATTCTTCAAGAGTACCCGCCTTTGTGTCCTCTTACCTCATGCCAAAGCATTCTGACCCGAACTTCGCCTCTGCAAGTTGAGTCACCTTAGTCCCCCCATCAATTGCTTTGTTGAGATAAGATGCATGTGCCTCGAAGTTCCCTTCTTCTTTGGCATCATGCAAGATGAATCCGCTCCATTAGAACGAGAGACTCATAGAATGACATTATTTCACTTTTGTTTCTGCAAGAGTTCGTGTCCTTGACCTTTGTCCAAGGAAAACTTTGTGCTTCTACTTCATGTTTCGTCTTCTATATCGACTCCCTTCATACGGCTCGAGCACTTCATCAAGTTCTACCTAAGTTGCTTCACTCGGTTTATATTGAGTTGATGGTGGCTCTCATGTCCACCATTCCATTGGTCAGCCTTTCATTGAGTCCGATCTCCGCATCGGTTCTAAGTGTACCTTCATTTGGTGTTGCCTAGGGTTGTTCCCCCACTTGTTCTAACAATGCATCCACCAACGCATTACCTCGTGCAAGATCATGCGACTCATTATCGCTCGCTCGATCCATTGAGCTTTATAGAATTGTTGTCTTGAGGTACTCCCCTCAACATGTGCAGTCCGTTGCACATGATTCTCCTTCGGGAAAATCAAGACTTATCCCTCTTTGATATCTGTTCTATTGGAGCAACTTTTCTCTTCGCATCATTCCTTCTAGAAGTTTCGGAGACCACCATCCCTTTGGACTACTCCGCCTTGCTGAAAAACTGTGCACTGTTTAACCATCGCGAATACACTTGCTAGATTATGACTCTTCGCCAATACAATGGCTACTATGCCGCTCAAGGTCAAGAAAATGCTAAACTTATTGCACACTTAAGCCTCTTACGGACGTATCCTTCCCATCTTGAAGAGAAAGCTTTCATGCTCCAAAGCGACAAGTTTCAGTCGCCTTAGGATAGCCACGAATAATACGTCGTCCGCATACAAACCATTTCATGAGCATCAAATTCTTCGAATTCGCAATTCCTCTCACCTTTGTGAACTTTGCACAACTCTTTCAATCATCGAGCAACTCATCCCTCCTTGTATAGTCTCATCCTTTGCCAAGCTGCCACGAACGATCGTCGTATACTCGCAACAACTTCGTTTAACAAATCGTTCGTCATTTTTGCATGCTTGAACAGAGACATGGCAGCCTGTTTTGCCTTGGTTTTGTGTGTTTTGCTTGTAAAAATACATGTTCGAACGGGTTGTAGCGTTGCAGTGCGATCGCTCACCGCGTCAGGCCAAAAAACCTCAAAATGGCTCCGTTTTCGTGTGTCGCGAGGTGTTTTTGGCAGCCCGTTGCAGTGCCCAAAACGTCAGCCATCTTAGCACCCTAGAACCCCCCTCGGGTGTCACAGGGCTGGATGAGGCTTTGGTATATTGTCGGGCGTTGAAAAATCTTCACAAGTTCGCACGTTGACTTGACGGGAACTTGCCTTCATGCCCAGCACCCGGTGAGCAGTTGTTTGTGAACTTGCAACTGTTCGTTCTATCTTCTAAAGTCCTTGTTTTCCTCCTTCCTCTCTTTTCTCCTATGCACACAAGGTGCTTGCCGAATTGCTTGTAAAGCTTCCCTCTCTGCGAGACATCAGGACTTGTCCGTCGCTCGTTTTCAATTTAATCAACTTTCTGTTTTACAGGTCTTTCGGGACCTGTACAAGGTTGCAACTAGGCTGAACCTTTGCGGACGCGTATGTCGCAAGGGCGCCTCAGGACTTAGGTAATCCCAGCTAAGTCCGAGAAGTTGGCGCAAGGGTGCTTCGCGACTTAGGCAACCCAAGCTAAGTTCGCGTCTTGGCCGCAAGGGTGCCTCACGACTTAGGCAATTCTAACTAAGTCCGTGACATTGTGGTATCAGAGCGGGCAAGCAATTCGAGTAAGCAGCGAAGGAACTTCGCAATTTCGCCATAGCAAAGCATCGTGGCAAATCAAGCAAGGAGGGGCAACCTGGACCTTTGCCCCAAGCAGCCGTAGGTGGGCTGCAAGTGCAAACTCGCTCTCATGTCGTTGGAGTCGCTTTGGAGGATCATGGCAGCGAACATGATGAGTGAGAAATTGGCTCCTCTCCATGTGCGGAGGAGGCGCAATCTGGAGCGCCAACTGGGAAGAAGAGCCATAAGGAGAGACTCACAGCGGCGGAAACCCGTTTGGATGTTCTTGAAGCGAGCTTGGAGGAACTCTACCAAGGCCAGCGAAGGCTTCTTAGGGTAGAGAGCTCGCAAGAAGAAGCTGAATCCCAAATCGACAAGGTCGAGGCCCTAGTCGATCGACTGTCGGACGACACCAAAGACTCCGTGCAACATCTGCAGGAAGTTGTGTGTGGCATAACTCACTTCCAGGGTGACCATGCTCACAAGGGCACTGAATGCGGGAGGAAGCAACACCCACGTTGCGTCGCCACAAAACTTGAGGGCACCCGAGCCGCATTGTTATGGAGGTGCCTGAGATGCTAAAGAGCTCGAGAATTTCTTGTTCGACATGGAACAATACTTTCGAGTTATGAGGCCTGATTTTAAAGAAACCAAAGTTTCGATAGAACCATGTATTTAAATGAGGATGTAAAACTTTGGTGGCGAACTCGTTCGGAGGAGATCCAACAAGGTCGGTGTCGGGTGGACACATGGGAGGACTTAAAGCGAGAGTTGAGAACTCAGTTTCTACCCGAGAACACAAAGTTCGTCGCAAGGCGGAAGTTAAGACAACTCCACCAAAGTACTTTCATCCGAGACTACGTGATGCAATTTTCTGCGCTAATGCTGGACATACAGGACATGTCCGAGAAGGATAAGCTATTCAGCTTCCTCGATGGTTTGAAGTCATAGGCTCAACAAGAACTGGATCGAAGGAATGTCACCGATGTGATCTGGGCAATTGCTGCCGCAGAAAGGCTCACTAACTTTGTTTCCTCTGAGGACTCGGGGAAAAGGAAACCATCTTCAGGAAATTGCCCTCCAAAATATTCTTGAGGGAAGGAGCTCGGAGGAAGTGCTACTTTGCTCAAACAGAGATCTTATTCTTGGGGCATCGAATCGGTGATGGCTCCATTCGGATGGACAAATCGAAGGTGCAAGCTGTTGCGGAATGACGAACTCCAAAGAAGATGCCAGAGCTAAGATCCTTCCTTGGTTTCGTCAACTACTATCGATGCTTCATAGCGGGGTATTCGAAGCGTGCAACTCCATTGACGGAGTTGCTGAAGAAGGAGCAACCTTGGGAACCTCCTAACCCTAGCCCCTCTTTAATAGGGGTTAGCTTAGGTAGGTTTTACATAAATGCCTCTCACAATTAGGACTCTCATAGCTAGAGTCCGGTGCTCAAATTGTCGGACTATGGGGAGCCCTTCGAAGTCCATACAGATGCTTCAGACTTCGCTATTGGGGGAGTACTCATGCAGGAGGGTCATCTGGTGGCCTACGAGAGTCGCAAGCTCAATGAGACCGAGCGGCGGTATCCGGTGCACGAGAAGGAGATGACAACGGTGGTCCACTGTCTACGAGTTTGGCGACACTACCTTCTTGGATCGCGATTTGTGCTGAGGACAGACAACATCGTTTTGAGCTATTTCCAAACTCAGAAGAAACTTTCCCTAAAGCAAGCATGATGGCAGGACTTCCTGGCTGAGTTTGATATGGCAATGGAGTACAAGCCCGGAAAGGCAAATGTCATGGTCGATGCATTGAGTCGGAAGGTGGAGCGTGTGAATGCCGTACAATTGGAGGGTAGAGGCCAAACAAGTCAATTGCACTCTAACTTCTTTTCCAAGATCAGAGATGGACTGTACAGTGATCCCCAGGCAGTAACCCTGATGCAGCTCATCAAAGAAGGCAAGACACGATGATGGACAATTTGAGGCGTGAGCTCTTAAGAGAGTGTCACGATTCCCTTTGGGTTGGACATCCGGGCATTTATAGAACCTTGGCCGGATAGGGACTGATGAGCCTTCTACGATTCCCTCGTGGAGAGGGCATTTATACGATTCCCTCGTGGAGAGGGCCTTCTACTGGCCAAAGATAGGGACTGATGTGGAGGAATATGTTCGAACGTGCCTCACTTGCCAACAAGACAAGGTAGAGCAGCGGAAGCCGGTGGGACTTTTGGAGCCATTGCCCGTACCAGAAAGGCCGTGGGAGAGCATTTCCTTGGATTTCATATCAAGCTTGCCGGCAGTGGGGGGACTCGGATCGATACTCGTGGTGGTCGATCGATTTTCAAAGTATGCAACTTTCATTGCTGCACCGCTACACTGCTCAGCAGAGGAGGGGGCTAAGCTGATGATGAAGAATGTTGTGAAGTATTGGGGAGTCTCACATAATATCATCAGTGATTGAGACGCTCGGTTCCTGAGACGATTCTGGACCGAGCTATTCAAAATGTTGAGGTCTAAGTTATACTTCTCCATAAGCCTCCACCCCTAGACAGATGGCCAAACCGAAAGAATAAACTCGCTCCTAGAGCAATATCTTCAGCACTACGTGAGTGCCAACCAACGAGATTGGGTGAGGCTGTTGGACATTGCCCAATTCTCCTACAACTTGCAGCGAAGCTCTACGCCCAACAAGAGCCCCTTCGAGATCATTACAGGTCAACAACTGTCGACTCCTCACACCTTAGCTATCGAATATACTGGGAGTAGTCCGTCAACATATCACTTTGCAAAAGAATGGTACCGAAATGTAGATATTACGCGGGCTTACTTGGAGAAGGCGACCAAAAATATGAAGAAGTGGGCCGACTTGGGAAGGCGACCGCAAGAGTTCAAAGTCAGCGATTTGGTGTTGGTGAAGCTCCAACCAGCATCACTCTAATTCTTTAGGAACAAAGTACACAAAGGATTGGTGCGCAAGTATGAAGGGCCCTTCCCAATTATCAGTAGGGTGGGCAATGTCTCCTACAGGTTGCAGCTGCCGGCGTGGCTCAAAATTCATAATGTTTTTCACGCCAGCAACTTGAAAGCCTATCACTCAGATCCGCAAGATGCTTCCCGAAGTGTTCCAACTCGGCTACCCCCCACCAGAGCCTCCTACGAGAAGCGAGTTGAAACCATTCTAGCGGATCATAAGATAAAGCTTACCCAATGGAGCTGAGCAGACCGAGTACTTGGTGAAGTGGCGAAAGCTTCCCTGAACTGAAGCCAATTGGGAGCTCAAAGACGCCCTACGACATGAAGAAGCAATCATCAACAACTACCAACAAGCGTCGACGAGGGCGTCAACAGTTTAAGTAGGAGAGAATGTCACGAACGGTTATCGCACACTCGCAACAACTTCGTTCAACCAACCGTTCGTCGCTTTTGCATGCTTGAACAGAGACATTGCAGCCTGTTTTGCCTTGGTTTTATGTGTTTTGCTTGTAAAAATACATGTTCGAATAGGTTGCAGCGTTGCAGTGCGACCGCCCACCGCGCCGAGCCAAAAAGCCCCAAAATGGCTCCGTTTTTGCGTGTCGCGAGCTGTTTTCGGCAGCCCATTGCAGTGCCCGAAACGTCAGCCATCTCAGCACCCTGGAACCCCCCCGGGTGGCATAGGGCTGGATTGGGCTTCGATATATTGTCGGGCGTTGAAAAATCTTCACAAGTTCGCATGTTGACTTGACGGGAACTTGCCTTCGTGCCCGGCACCCGGTGAGCAGTTGTTTGTGGACTTGCAACTGTTCGTTCTACCTTCTAAAGTCCTTGTTTTCCTCCTTCCTCTCTTTTCTCCTGTGCACACAAGGTGCTTGCTGAATTGCTTGTAAAGCTTCCCTCTTTGCAAGACGTCGAGACTTGTCCGTCGCTCGTTTTCAATCTAATCAACTTTCTGTTTTACAGGTCCTTCGGGACCTGTACGATGTTGCAATTAGGCTGAACCTTTACGGACGCGTATGTCGCAAGGGCGCCTCAGGACTTAGGCAATCCCAGCTAAGTCCAAGAAGTTGGCGCAAGGGTGCTTTACGACTTAGGCAACCCAAGCTAAGTTCGCGTCTTGGCCGCAAGGGTGCCTCATGACTTAGGCAATTCTAGCTAAGTCCGTGACAAAGCGCTCTGCTTGCCTTGAGCACTATCAAATTTGGTTGCCAACATCGAGTTGTAGCTCGAATTCAACCATCCCAGCCCTTGTGCGCTATGCGTTCTTCCCAGCTCACTTGTCCTTGTGGTGTTTTTACGCTCGTTTCCCTCAAACAGTTGTGTATGCTGTCTACCCTTAATATAGTTCTGCTAGGTCTCCTATGTTTGCATGCCAAGTGTTTCTAAGTGTGTTTGTCGCACTCTAATATCATCTACTAAGTGTGTTTGTCGCACTCTAATTGTATGTTTATCCATAAGGGGTCAATCTCCCCAAAACCTCTTATGATCCCTTAAGGGTCTACAAAAGAGAAGACGAGCTAGAGGAAGCGTTTAACTCGGGATCCCACAAATAGATATTTTGGCAAACACTGATAAACAATATAAATTACAAACATAGACTTTAAAAGCTCTAAATAGTCGTGCAACAAAGGGTTCAAGTGGTTCGTCGCGGCCAAAAATCTCCACAAGTGCCCACATGAGACTACTAAAAAACAAGGCAACAAACCAACCCTAAACACTACCCCAAAGGCCCATCTAGTCATATGCCACCCAGATAGCTCCTGGGTGTTGTGCTGGTTGACACTCTGCACCACTTTGCAGAACTAGAAAACCCTTAAAATGACTGTCTGGATAGCTTATTTTTGGACAGTTTTACCTCTACACGATGACTACACATAATCTATATTTACAAGACTGAAACAGCCACAAAAACCAACCAAAATAGGTCTATCAAGCCTACTACAAACCCTCTATATGCTGTACAAAACATGAACAGAACTGAAAGACACGGACATACGCAAACATTACTTCGAACACCGTGTATAGATTTGTTTGTGACAGTATAGTGGTGTAGGTAATCTTTCCACTTTTTTTCCTTTTTTTTTGTCATTTTCTGATGCATATGATTACATTATGTTTTAACTATATAGTGTAGTCAAATTTTATCCTGCTAGTGCTTACTGCCCACTGTCAACTATATGACCTACCATGCTCTGTGGATTAGTGCATTCTATTTGATGCCTTTCCTCAATCATGCACTCACAAGTTAAGATTTACTACTTACCAAAGTCTGAAATCAATGTCAATTTGAATATTCTATCTTGCATCAGACCCATTTAGCCTCCTGCCCAAAATATGCTGATTTTAAAAGTGGTTCCATTTGCTGATTTTTTTCAATATCACAATCAAGTGTTATGGATGTTGTATGTTTTCTGAGTTACGCCTCTTAATAGCTATTTCTGATATGTCACTGACTATCCGAATGTTGGAGTTTAATTTCTCACCCAACTATTTAGCAGTATCGGCTATATAGATCTTTTGCTGTCGTTGAGTAAAATCGGTAGATCCATGTTCATGCTATCCATTGTAGAGCATTGGTTGTCAATGGCCTAACACAACCATCCACCCTTTTTATCCGGGCTTGGGACCAACATAGGCAGTGTTTGAATGTCTTAGCAAAAGGCACATGGATAAGTACATGTGAATTATGAGTGTGTATTACTTTATTCATATGTTCTGTTGGTAAGCCATGTATTGAGAAAAACAATGTTAGTTATATATATGATACTTTATAATCAAATTAAAGGTTGAAGTTTGGACAATTACAGACTTTAAGTAACTTTAAATGTCAGGTTCCAGGACATAATGCAGAAGTAAAGATTTTATATAGTGAACATCATAGCTATAGCTAAAAAAGAAGAAAATACTACTTATTTGGAATGACTGCCTGCGGTTACTTATATACGCACCAAACTCGATCAACTACTTGAAGTGAAGATTAACTTTCGTCAAGGCTCTATGAAAGCATCTATTTGTTCCTTTATAGGTGGCAGCTGTGCCCGAGGGTGTTGGCACTGCAGGAGCTTTGCGAGCTGTGGCATCTTACCTCACTGCCAATGATGTTCTGGTAGTCATCTAAATTCCTTGGTGATTTTGAAGGAGAAAAAAGATTATGGGTTTCCGTTGTATTAATTCAGTTTATTTGTAGATTGTAAGCGGTGACCTTGTTACTGATGTGCCTCCTGGGGCTGTGGCTGCAACACACCGAAGACATAGTGCAGTAGTGACAGCATTGCTGTGTCCAGCTCCTGTTAGTGGTCCATCTGATACAGGAACTTCTGGAGGAAAGGAAAAGGCTAAAAAACCAGTCCGCTGCAATATTGTGGGGCTGGATCCAACAAGACAATATTTATTACACATGGCAACAGGTTGTTAAATTTATCATGCCAAATATATTTTACCTAGCTTCTTTTTTGGTTACTTTTATGTAACATAATACCTTGACAGGGGCTGAAGTTGAAAAGGATATTCGAGTTCAAAAGAGCCTTCTTCGGGCTGTGGGACAGGTATAAAATCTGTTTCATAATTTTTCATAACTATGGATAATAATATTTTAACCTCTTCTTGCTTTTCACTACATGTTGCATCCTTTTCTCTTGGTTCAGTTTTTGAGTGATTTTTTGGTTCCAATATTCTGTTAACAAGAGACTGAGATAACCACATACTCATGCAAATCATATGGCACTGATATAGAAAATATTCTAACTTCTCAGTTAAAACAATTACCTGTACAATCAGATGCCACACACTAATTGTCACTAGCGTGTAAATGACACCTCCATCATATGCTTTTTGTACAGGCAGATCTCATCAATATTCTGTTGAATTTCTTGTCAAGTGGTGTTTTTATTAGTTAATTTGGCTTTCTATTCATTGCATGTTCAAGCTAGGAAGCGATATGATGTGCTCGATCTCATCTTAGGTTTCAAAGAATTATAGATCCTCTATTTAATTCACTTATTGTTCTCATGTCATGATTTTTTTGGCTGCCTTTAGATTGAAATTCGAGCTGACCTCATGGATGCACACATGTATGCGTTTAAAAGGTCTGGCATTTCCTTTAAGTGGTGACTATTATATATATATTTTTATAAAATCTTCTTTCTTATGCTTTTGACCACTAAATCCATTTCTTTGTCCTCTAACAAGTTATCGTATATCAGGAGTGTTCTGCAGGACATTTTGGATCAAAAGGATAAATTTCATAGCATTAGACAGGATATTCTACCGTATCTGATCAGAACCCAGCTGGTATGCTAAGTAATATCTGTACTTCTTAGTATTTTTTTATTTTTGCTACCATTATCTAACATTACAATTACATCATTGTCATCAGAATTCAGAAGTATCAGATAATGGAGGTATTAAATCTGAATCTGGGATGGATAATATATCTTCACAAAATGACCTGAGATGGTTGTCTCAACACCGAGAAATTGCTCCTTCTGCTTTCCAGGAGCCCCATGCTTTTAGTCTTAAGCCGCTACCTAATGCTCGAAGAACCCATAAATGCTGTGTTTATATCGCCGGTGAAAGCAAGTATTGTGCTCGTTTAAACTCTATTCAGGCATATAGTGACATTAATCGTGATGTAAGAATCTAAAAACCTAGAATACAATCATGATGTTGCAGCTGAATAACTTTATATTGTAACAGCTAATAAATTTTCATATGGCAAACAGGTGGTAGGAGAGGCTAGTCACCTTTCTGGGTATTCTTTCTCTGCACAAAACAACATCATTCATCCATCTGCGGAGCTGGGATCTAAAACTACGGTGAGCCATTGCACATTCTTAGTATCATTTTGTTCTACCTATGGTGCATATAGTATATATTTGATTTTTCAATATATATATTTGATTTTTCATGCATGCATTTTATTAGAAAGGTAAGCTAAATGGCATTATACTTCTGGTATGGCATAGATGATCATCGAGTCACTTTCTTGTGCATGATTAATGATATAATAGACATCAGTCCATATATAAAACCCCAGAAGTTACCTATAGGGCTGAATTGTTAACTTGTTGCCACTTCAAAAATCAATTCTTCTTTTACCTTTTCATGTATTAATGCCCTTGCAATCTTTACTTTCTAAGTGAAGTTCATTGGAGTTATGTTCTGAACTGAGTTTTCTCTTTTGGACTACATTTTATTTTCAATGGATTTTGGTACTTGATATTTTGTTGTCCTTTGTAAAATCATGTGTTGTTTTTTATTATCCACATGACTCATGTAACTTAGTGATATAGGTTGGTCCACAATGCATGCTCGCAGAAGGCTCAAAATTAGGTGATAAATGTAGTGTGAAACGATCTGTCATTGGTCGCCACTGCAGGATTGGTTCAAATGTCAAGGTACATAGACACTGCAGTAAACCTGATCTCAAGCCAATTCTGATGTGTTATTATCAAAAGTGTAATTCTCGCAGCCATATATGAAAAACATGTATATGCTGCGGGAAGACATTACTTCAATTTATGATATTAATGATTTGTGTTTGGGACTGCAGATTGTCAATTCTATTGTGATGAATCATGTCACTATTGAAGATGGTTGTTCTATTCAAGGTTCTGTTGTATGCAGTAATGTGCAGCTTCAAGAGCGTGTTGTTCTAAAGGACTGTCAGGTGCACTATTTTTTTTCCTTCTCTGTTTCTCTAACGTACTATTTGTGAATGAGAAAAAAAAGGATTACTACAAAGGTCTCTTCCTGAATACATTACAATGAAGTGCAAGTCATACAGGAAGACAGATATATGTTGTTTTGTCTCAATAGTCTAAGTCCATGGGGAGAGTTTGAGAATATCTCTATTGTGGGTACAAGAATTATAACCTCTGACATAACGTTTACGTAAAATTTAAAGCCTAAGTACTGCATGTGGAACCTCCAACACTTGTAACAAGAATCTCTGCAGGAAATCTCACTCTGATCACCTCACTGAACAATTTATGCGTGATAAATATTTAGTTATCTAGGATAAAGGAACTGCATGTCTATAATGCCAAAATATACAATAGAGCTTCTGTAATTACAGGTACAAATCAGTCCTAACCCTCTCTTATTAATGAGCCTAACCACTTTGTGAACTGTACAGACATGCGAGGAAGCAAGTTACATGTGTATGTGCAACTCATTAATGGAACAATCCATTTGCAATACTTCACAGGCCTACAGCTTATAGTTTTGAATTTTTGAACTTGTGCCCACAAGGATTAGACACAAGTTCACTAGTGGTGGTCTTAGAATCAGAAAGAACTCCCAAGGAAGGAATCCACATCGAACATCATATATGAGTTGCCCAGATGAGTCTTGTAGTCCTTAATGGCTTTTTATTTATGATTATGATTAACCTAAGTTCAGATCTAATTGGAGTTGGCTTTGATCTCTTTATCCCATTTTTCACACCAGATGCAAGTGATCTAAAATTGAATTCAAATTACCAATGATCTCCACTTTCTTTAGTGGTTAGAATCGTAAGACCAACTTATTATAATCTTCACATTGACTTAATTTTTAATCTCTTTTTTAATGAGTACTATCATTTCCTGTCGCCCTGAGTCTTGGGCTATTATTATGCCACTAAGAATTATATCATCATATTTGAGTTTTCACCTTCAGCTCTCTGTAGCAACACAAGCACCTTCCTGACCCATTGTTGAACAGCTGCCTTGTGCAGCCTTATAAGGACCACCGTGTTCTCATACAACTATAGAATCTAATCAAAATTGCACCTATACCTGCATTCATGGTTTTACTTGCGTAAGTACTGTTACGTTACACATCTC
This sequence comes from Musa itinerans, assembly GCA_001649415.1. Taxonomy (NCBI): domain Eukaryota; kingdom Viridiplantae; phylum Streptophyta; class Magnoliopsida; order Zingiberales; family Musaceae; genus Musa; species Musa itinerans. The sequence continues at coordinate 532,608 of LVTN01000097.1, read as the reverse complement.
ACCCTTCATGAGTGGACTTGCTTGGATGATTTTGTCCATTTGAAATATCAAACTGAGGATTTCTTTTGCTATTTGAAGAGATTAGGAGAGGGGAAGTTGAAAGGGTTGGAAGCTATAATCGTCTTCCATCACAGGCAATCCTGATGTTTTCAAGAAAAGGAAGACCACCTTTTCACAGTGAATTTCTTGAGGATGAGTACATTTACCTTCTCCAATCCTGCATTCCCTGTGCACTGCTGGTCCATCCTTTTTTTAGTCATTATTCTTTCTAGACAGAAGCTCCCATCATTTGCCGGTAAACTAAGAACAGTGTTGGGATGCCCAAAAAGACTCAAAATTGTGCTGAGATTAGTCTGTGCATTTAGAGACACAAGTCTTAACCAACTATAGAGACTTAACTCTTCAGCTTCCAACTCCAAGTAAACTTTAGAGTGTTCTTGGCTACCAGCAACCGATCAAGTTGGTATTTGAAATGTTCATATAAAACCTATGTGCAGACAAAGAAACCCAGTTTTCTTGGGCTCTGGTATCAAACTTGAGTATTGCTTTGATAATTTGCACCTTGTGTGTAATGTTCTATATGATACTTCCAGCTGAACAGAATGAGTATGAATTGCTTTCAGTGTTTGCAGGTAGATGTCTCTAAGTTTGTTCTGGAAATTAAAAGTCCTCCACTTCCCCCTGCTCCCCAAAATTTGTCAAGCTTGCATGTTTTCTTCAAGCTGTGTTCCTGAATAATCTGTACCCTACACTGCTATAACTATTATTAGCTTCACATAAAGTTATTACTGACTTGTTTGTTTGATTTCCTCTGGTTGTTCCATTGTCTTGTACCATCAGGTTGGTGCTGGTTATGTTGTCACAACTGGCAGTGAACTCAAGTCCGAATCGCTTGCAAGAAAATAAGTGCTAACAAGTCTCTCGCAAGGTTTCCTAATTGCTTGCATTGTCAGCGGAACTCCGGCCTATACATCCATGTGCTTTGAGGTCATGAGAGAGAGCCATTTTGTTGTCTCCCTTTTTATCTATATCTATAGGTTTTTCTTGTCTTCTTTTTTAACCCAAGTACACCATCACAGTATGCCATATCCTTGATAGAATTCTGAACTGTCTCGTCTCATATGTTTGCATGTAAAATTTGGTTTCTATTCATATCACTGCTTTTGATTTCCTTAACTAATTTCTTCCATTTTTTTTCAATGATTATTAGCCAATCTCTGTCGGATTTTTTTGCCTTTGACACCGAGTGTTTTGCATTTTAATTTTTTGGTGTCCTACTTTGTTTAATTGATTGCAGTGAAATGTGTGATTTATTTCATTCATATCTCGATTTCACGTCGACGTGATGCTACTAAATTTTACCTCCATGTACCTATTAAGGCATATGGAGAATGCCCAACTAAAGATCATATTACCAGTTTGGATGCACTCAAGAGAACAACGCCGTTTGGTCATATAATTCTTAGGTTCCCTCTGAAACAGGTCCAATGTCTCTCTGGTCTCGATGCTGCTAACTCGACTCGGCCCTAACAACATTCAATTCAATCATCACCCGCCATGATCTCTTCTCGAGGTCTGTCCTTCACTCGTTAATACCAACCAGATTTGTTGCAACCCCGATGATTCGCTCCCCGTGGAATTCGATTACGATCCATCGCTCTCCGGTGGCGGATGCGGAACCCGAACTCGAGCATGCGGAATAGCTGGACGAAGCGCCACGGCCCACGAGGCGGAAGCAGACGCAGGACGAAGTGGGGAGTAGTCTCTATGGCGAAGAAAAGGTAAATATCTTGCTTCCTTCGGTTCGTTTCTTGATCGCTCGACTTGTGAACTACGTCGGATCGGCTTTGCTCGTACCTTTTCGATTGGATTATACCACAAGCTTTTCGGGTGGGGCGGTTGTCGGTCTTGGACTTGTTTCTTTCTGATCGAAAATATCGATTTTTTTGCCATTGCAAGTTTCGATGTGCTAGAAAATGTGGTCATGCGAATTTATGTACCTTGTCAAATGATTTCTGGGAGAATAATTGATTCTTCTCGCCCTGTAGGTTTCGAAGCACATATCTTCTTGTGGGTTGCTGCGATGACGAAGCAACAGGAAGAAGACTGCCATGATTGGGAACCGAGGGTTATGAACTGCAAGTACCGTATCTTGCTCTTTCTTTTTCATTTCTTACAAGCTTTCCCCTTATTCCATCCATGAAGTTTTCCTACTGCTGTTCTTAGAATTTGAAATGCTCTCTGAAGAATCGTGTGCCTCTTTTGATTGTTAAAATTTAATCACCCCCCAAAATAACCTAATTTTAGTTGGCTTGATGTGCTGTAAGTAGAAGCTGATCAGTTTGAGCTTTGCCTACGAGTCAACGATAGACTGTGCTATGTTTCAGCTGGGAATTACCTTTTATCATGCCTCCAAGGTTGTAATACATGTTTATTGGAATTTGTGTATTGAAAATGATGTTGATTGTATATGTTTAGATTGGGTTAATCAGGTAGGTAGCGAGGTATGTCCATATCTACAGGGATGCATATGGACTAAAAGGCCTATATATAAATTTTATATGCACACATATAGTTTTGGTAAGCATCACAAAACCTCACATCTATCTGTATAGCAAGTGAGCAAAATAGGTCTTCCATTTTCATGTCAGCCAGCTCCAGTTTTAATACGATGGATGCATGTTGAAGCTCTAGAATTTCTATTATTTGTAATAATTCCATACATTATCGGCATCATTATTGCTGATTCATTTGCTATAGCTTAATATCTACTACATTTGAGAGAGTGCTTCTTGAGGTTTAGTCATTATTGCTAATATCTATAATGAATAATTTATATTTGTTTCTTCCTTCAAATGTCAAAATCTTAGCAATTATAATGAGAAATTGTTCTTACAGTCACTTACCAAGCAACTGCTACTTGATGTTCTAACAAAAAACATGAAGGTATATATACACCCTCTTATTATATTTCTCTTACTCATAATTTGTCAAATGTGGTGCTTTAAATCTTTCTATCGATCCCAAATCTTGTCACGGTTCCTTGTTACGAGACCTACTTGATTGTTCCAAATGTTTTGGAGGACACCAATGTTCGTAGAAACCAAACCTTTCATTGAAATTCATATACACACCATCTTAATTAACCTCAGAATGCCAACTCCTGAAAGAAATAAAATTTTGTGTAACTTGGGTTAGAGCTGAAAACTAATGCTTAGCGATCTAGTAGTTTTCTACTAAACTCAGAGGAATAACTTAATTGGTCTGAGATACTTGGATTAAGCAGTAGACCAGCCAATCCACAGTTACAAGTGCTTCTTTTTATGTCCCCAAAGTGGTTGAGACATATTGGATTTGAGAGAGAGGCAGTGGCTTTGCTTGAGACTCCTCAACTTCAAGGTTTGTAGGTAAGCTAACATTGGGCTCTATCAGTTTGTTATATTAATTGCCTTGTGTTTGTTCACCAACCATGAGAATGGGTGATGGATATTTTGTGCTGTCTGCCTGCTTTTTGACCAGGTTCTGTTTTTACCTAACTGAAATCTACATATTATCTATCTATATATATATATATATA
>LVTN01000097.1:476827-528853 GCA_001649415.1 Musa itinerans | reverse complement strand
TAAATCCTTTTTTTTTTTTTTTAAAAATAAATATATATTTCTTTTCTATAATATTATATATATATATATATATATATATATATAATCATCTACCTGATGTGAAGCACAAGTGCAACACCTATACTTATCCACCTGCCTTCATTGTGATACTGACTACACCATCCAGAAGGAGAAAAAAAATTATCTGAGGTGGAGCAACAATCCTTTTTGACATCTTTTTCTCGGAATTTTTAGGCTTCAGAACACAGTTAGGACACATTTGACTTCCGCTAACTCCTGTTGCCTTTGTCGTTGCCTGATCACCGGTCTAAGCTCTTAATATTTGCATGTTCTACATATGGATGAGACCAGCGACCACACAGGATGACGAAACTTCCATGTGTTTGAAGAGGAATATGAATTAGTTCAACTCTTCTGAGTTCATGATACACATTGTTTCCTTTTGATTGTCATCCATTTTGTTTGTTTTTACTGGAAAATTCGTACTAAACCCATGTAATCCACCTCTGAATATTCTTTACCAACTCCATAAACTCATGTTTTCTTGTACGCTTACCTTTAACAGGTTTGACCGCCATCAAGCTGAGCTATCTACATCAGAAGGAAAATTCAAATGGATGATTTATCATGTGCTTGCTGCCGAAATTGCATGTTCATTCATGATGCTAATTCTTCTATTCCCCCTGCAATTATAATTCGATTGCACAATTTCTTGCACTGCAGGTACATCTCTTTGCACTGTTGCAAATCAATGGCAACAACATGGAACTCGACAGAGTCAGTAAAGCAACTCTGCAGAAAGCGATATGAACCACATCTCATGGATGACAAGGTCAGTGCTAACGGCATGATTCCTATTGTTCAAAGCTTGCACAATCTTTTTCTTTGTTTAGGTGCCTGCTGAACTCATTCAAACCTGCAACTCACCTTCTTCCTGAATCACTATACCTACTGCTGCCCTTGTGGATGCTGTGATTCCAGTCCACCATTGATCCTATCTAATTTTCTATTAGTTTTGCCAAAAAGAAACCGAAATAGTTGCTTCATAGAATTAAATTCTCCATGAACAGTGTTTACCTACAGAGTGATTGAATGTTAAAGGCAGGAATGGAGGGAACAAAACACAACCGGAGGAGCCAACAATTGCTTCTTTCCCGTCAGCTGTTGTGCGGTGGTGCGTAAACTTTTTTGTTACGCGTTTTAGAGAAAAGAAAAGAAATGGGTGTGTTGTGTTCAGACACCATCCATGCTGCCCAAGCCCTGGTCGACCTCCACGTGGAGAGTAGCCTGAACCGCCACGTCAGACTCGATGACGACCGTGTTCCCCGACACGTTCCTCAACGCGTGGCTCGGAAACGCCGAGTCAGCCAACAGCGTGTACTGCACGTGCCCGATGCGTCCAGGAAACAGGAGCACCGGCGAGAAGTCCACCGTCCATGTCGTCCCGTTGCCCTCCACCGTCGCCCTCGCCGCCGTCGACCGCGCCGTCATGCCGCTCACGCTGTTCCGCCGCACGGTCACCTGATCAACGTTGACGAACTTCCCGTTGGATTCGTCCAAGCGGACGATGTCGACGCCTTTGCCGCCGCCGGAGAACATGTTGTCGACGATGTCGACGCCCTTGACCACGCCCTTGACCGACTTGAGCACCACGTTGGCGTCGCCCAGAAAGAAGGAGCCGGAGATGTGCAGCTGGACGGGATCCTCGGAAACGATGCCGGTGTAGTCCAAGTAGCAGTTGGTGATGCGGGTCTGGGTTAGTCCGGGCAGCTTCAAGTAGATCCCCGTCCCGCCCCACCCGGCCGCCTTGTTGTAGCAATGCACTCCGGTCAGGGTGTTGGCCTGGCCGGAGACGAGGATGCCGATGGCCGCAGAGAAAATGACGACGTCGGTGACCGCATTGTCGTTTCCCGCCAGGTTGATTCCGGTGCCGGTGAAGTTCTTCTCGCCGGGATCGTTCCCGGCGGTAATGTGCTGACCTATGAAGGAGTTCCTGATGAAGGTCTCGTGCCCGGACCGGACGGAGACGCCGTCGGATGTGAAATGGACAATGTAGCAGTTGTCGATGCTGGTCCGGAGGGAGTTGACGACGGCGACACCGCCGCCTCTGTAGTTGGAGTCCAGCATCAGGTCCCTCAGCGTGACGTACTCGTAGTCGTAGCCGGAAGAGCTGGCTCCACCACCGGCGGTGGAGTCATGCGCGGCCCAAAGCTCGATCAGATACCGATCCGTCGGGAAGTCGTCGGCCGCCCGCAGGCTCCCCCCGTGAATCTGTTCGTCCATCCATACTCGACTCAGCATTATACTACTTCTTCTTCTTCGGCAGTACTTCTCATCCTCAACATAATTGAAACGTACCTTCACATTGCCGCCGTTGGCTGGTAAGGTTAAGGGGGAAGTGACCACGTACACGCCACCATCAAGGTGTACCTCAACACCACCAAGGTTGGAGATTCCGGCGATCAGCGAAAGCCCGGACGCGGCGTCGGCGAAGGCGTCGGAGATGGCCTTCGAGATTGCCGCGAAGGAATCGGCAACTCCCGTCGGATCGGCGCCGTAGTCGATCACATGGTATACACGCGAACCGGACTTCGCCTTCGAGATCTGCGCCATTCAAAGAACATATCTGTAAACGATCATTCGCGAGCTCCGATGAACAAGATGAAGGAAACGATCCGTGAGGGAAGAGGGAGCCGACGAATCCATGGATTAAGTTGTGTGCAAGAAACAAAGGTGTTGGGAACAGCCCACCGAGTTAGGGCCGAGGCTTCCGAGACAACAAATCCAGAACAGGGTTCACAATGAAACGGGTTTCCGACACGGATCCGACATTGGATTCACCAAAAGCCCGAACCTGAAAGAGAAAGGAAGGGAGTAGAAAACAGTGACTCACAGACGGAGCATCAGCGGCGGACGATGGAGAAATGAGGGTCTCCAAGCGGCGGGCCATGCGGTCCCGGTGGCTGCGTGCTCCGCCACCGGATAACCCGAGCGGAGCGGCGGCGATGACAAGGCTAACGATCATCAACACACAGCAGCTCAGCTGAGCTCCTCCTCTCGCCACCATCGTTATCAGCTATGATCTCCTCAGACCCACCTTCTCTCCACTCTTTCTCGTCCCCTTGTGCGCCTTGAAACGAGAGGAGAAGAGAAGAGGAAGGGTGGTGAGGAGCCTCTCCCTCTTACCTCTTTATACGAGGAATTCTTCCGTAAGAAGCCAGAGTGCATGGGAGTCTTACAAACCGTGCATTGGATGAGAAGCGGACGGGTGGTGATGTGCTGAGCGAAGAGAAGAACATGAGCAGGCGTGGACGCATGTGATACGTTCTAAAAGATGTCTAAGGTGGGCATAGAAAGTTGCTTTGGGGCTGTGGCATTCCAACCCTTCTTTCTACCCCCTTCTTACTTTTCTTTCGGTCTTCCCATCTTTGTGCTTTCTGGTCATCTAAACTTGGGATCCTTGTGCTGATCGAAGAGTGAAGAAGCAGACAAGAAACCTCACAGGTTCTGTGGGATTTCCTTCTGGAAAAAGCTCAGCTGGTTATACTCCATCACTTTTATCTTTTGTCTCTGATACCAAGCTTCCGCTTCATGGCTTTGGACCACAGTAGATGGATCAATTGGGTCCTTCTAAATGTACAGAATATTGTAAATCAATAGCTTTGCATTCTGGAGCATCTTTTTTCTCTCTTCTGTTCTGTTTTCTTTTTGTTGTTCTTTTGGACATGGATTGAGGCTCCAAAAGCTGAAAAGTAGCAGCATATTATTCTACTACTAATGAGACTTTGAAACTCTAAAACCAATAGCACATTCATCCAAGCTTTTTTATTGGAACAAATTGATGGGTTTTGGTACACATGACACCTCCCTGCTGCCTTAATCTTTGACTTTGCCTGGTCTGTGTGATGTCTAATATCAACAAAAGCTTTTTTACACCTTAAAGAACTGCTTGCTATATTTTCCAGAAAACGATGCATCATTTGCCTATAAAGAACTTTGATATTTTATCAGGCAAAAAAATAGATCTTATGTTTCCTCTTATTGAGGAAAAGGTTGGTAGAAGAGCTCTGTTAGCTCATCTTTCCAAATCCCAACCTGACCTTTTCTAACTGCATTTAGGTCCTCCCCCTATGATGCCTGTCTAAGCTCATCCTACCAATTGATGGATTCATGCAACCAAATCCATGCCTCACTGATGCATTTCCTATATAAGCCCTATGAACAATGCAACCTCCTGTCATATCCTTTACTAATCAGGTGCTAATTTCATTGATTCGAAGGTCATTTGGCCTCAAACTTCTGAGGTGATGTGGATGCATAAGAAGCCAAAGAAATGGACATCACCTGGTGGTAGCAGCACGATAATGACCAGATGGTGGAGTATGCAAGCAAGGTTGGTGGAGAAAGTTGTTGGATGCCTCTTTTTTCTTGGTAATTTTGGTGGCCTTGTTTCAACTGTCCCTCCCAATGAAATATAAAATGGCATTCTGAGCTCACTGTTGGCCTTGAGAAGGACCCTCATATCTTACCTGTCCATGCTAAGAAGAAATCAAATAAGAAGAATTTATTACAGAAAATAAGCGAAGAGTGTTCCTTGTGATACCTCATCCTTTAAGGAGGGATGTTGTGCCACAGCATTCAAGAAATAGGAAAGAAAAGGTACCTCTCACTAGATTCGGTACCATGTCATTTATTTCCAATAAAATGTCAGTAGGAATGGATCATCTGGTGGTGTAAGGATGGCTAGGCAGAAAGGATGAGAGATTAGGTAGATAAAGATAGGGAATAAATCACTGCTTGGAAAAAGAGCACATTAGCTGAACAACACAAACCCTTCCAGTAAGGCAAAAGTCTTAAAGAGAGACCCATCATGCGGAATAAAGCAACTTGTTATTCTTCATGAAAAAATAGAGAGCATAGAATAAGATGTCAAGCAACACAGCTGTCAGTCAAAAGCATCAGAGGCATGAACATGGATGTTGTCATTACAATTTGCAAAAAGGTTTTGAGGTACACAAGTACTACCAATATCACATGGCCATGTTACTGTCCTAAGTTATTGCAATGTCAAACCAAAATTTTACAGGCAACATCATGTTCACAGTTTGTCTTTCTCTAGGTAATCCACTCCATCTGGGCACCACTTGCATTAGATTTCTCAAGGAATTTGACCTAATGGAAGAAAAAGAAGCCATATACTACTGCATGATCTTACACAAACTTTCACATGCAGTGAGAATGTAAATTAAGTTTGAGAAGCATATCTGACTTGGACATGAATCCTTATTCTGCTTTCTCCCGAGTTTGGGCATTGTCATCAGTTGTCACAGCTGCTGGTTGGTTAATGCTAGCTTTAGCTTCCGCTAAGAATGCAGGATCAGGCTGGTGCTCCCTATTGCTGCCAGGCTCCTTTATCGCCATGATTATGTATAGCACAATCACCAGATTCACTGATATAACAGCAAGAAATCCGCTAACAAGTGTTTGTGATGAAGATGAAAGCTGACTTGTACCTGCTCATCAAGAATAATATTAGATTGTGTTTGATTAGGGCGATAGAGATGGTGATCAACAAAGAGTATAGCACACATCAAAAGAATGGGGCAAGGAAAAAAAAAAGACAATTTCTTTTTCTTATCTCCATTGGTGGAACTGTCTGATCTGTAGTCAACTATTCATTAAAAAAAGCTAATCCACAAGTAGTCACGTCCATAAAATGAAATATAATCTTATGAGATTAGAAAAGTCAATAATAAAAAAGAGAAGCCCTTCTTTTTGGCACATATGCTGCAGAGTAGCCATGGAATTCACCAGAGCTGAAAACTTGTGAAAAGCATATTAAAACCACATGCATGAAGGCATTTAAACAACACAGAGATATGTTATCCCCTTTTATTCACCTTGAAAACAATTTGCAATATACTCTTAAATACAAGTCTACATCTAAAATTCCAATAACATCTTTGATAGCATACAACACCAAGGCAAAGAACATAAAGTTCTTCACTACTACTTTGCCAACGAGATCTAAAATAGAACTTACCAACACTTGATCACTATTAATTCTCTTTAACCAACATTTAGCTTCAAACTAGCATCTCAATCTATCTCATCCACTAAATCTAGAATCTGTTAATCAATTGTTCATATACCTTCTATAACAAAGACAACTCATTCTTAGATACAAATGACGGCTACTATAGATACTATTATTTGATGGTTCTGAGTGACTGCAACTGGAGAAAGGAATGGGATTTCTGAATCAAACAGAACTGATCCAAAGTGTCTTGTGCTCTTATGCAAAAAATATATTATTGATGCAAGCTTTCTTTTTCTCCTAAGCTGCAAAATTCTGGTCCACGTAAAGTTTCCTAGCCTATAGCAAAAGAGCACAGTTCTGGTCCATGTAAAGCATACTTTCTTATGATCTTTAGTCTAGACATCATATTAGAGCATGATAAGCAACACAAAATAGCATCATAATGAAACAATTATTACAATGGAGCTTGAAGACATGCTTAAGTATACAGCTCAAACATCATTCTCAACTTGGAGATTGCCAGTATAAAAAGCTGGTAACCAACAATTGCGGATTATGATAAAGAATGCTAGAATGCAACTTACCGTACCAGGAAATATGTGATTGTTAAACCCATATAATATAGCTACTGGAGCTATCCACATGACCATCGATGCAATAAAGAACTTCTTGATCACCCTTGACATTGCCTCTACTATTCTGCAACTTCATGAAAATAAATTAAAGAAGCCTCATTTTACTGCAGCATCATGTGAAATTACAATATTTACATTAAACAGGAATACTGTTGTCATTCATTCACATTAAATTAAAGAAGCCTCATTTTACTGCAGCATCATGTGAAATTACAATATTTACATTAAACAGGAATACTGTTGTCATTCATTCACATTAAATTAAAGAAGCCTCATTTTACTGCAGCATCATGTGAAATTGCAATCATCAATGATATTTACATTAAACAGGAATACTGTTGTCATTCATTCACATTAAATTAAAGAAGCCTCATTTTACTGCAGCATCATGTGAAATTGCAATCATCAATGATATTTACATTAAACAGGAATACTGTTGTCATTCATTACATTAAATTAAAGAAGCCTCATATTAAACAGGAATATTGACGTCATTCATTTACATCAAATTAGTAGAAATCTGAATATTTCAGTTATCAAAGATATGTATATAAAACCTAGTTTTATCAGCATCTAGACGAACTCTCAGTCCAAAAACATTGAGCATGCAGAACTAAATTACAACTTAAGTAGAGCGCCCACTGGTTTTTGAATGTTGCCATAATGGCTGTAAGTCCATGTTATTAATGCGATTATACGATTACAGCAATGTTTTATGTGCTACAAGGGTTGGTCTAGGCGATGGCAACTTGCCACCATGTAGAGTGCGGCCACAGTTCGTACGACTCTGCCTAATGGGAACACCAAGAAAAATCAGTTGAGGCACACAAAGGTACCCAAACCCACTGGAAGAGACAACTCTGCCAGTTGATCCATAATTATCATGTAATTTTATAGAATTCCTGAACCATTTGTCTTCCAACAATCATGCGCACAACGCTTCACGGCCATACAGATCTTAGTCACTACCAACTCAACCCCCCACCCTCTTCACCTCCCCCTGCACAAACCCTAAGAGACGGCAGACCATCATCGACACAGCGCAAGCAAACAAAGAAGACTCGACAGGAATTGCCACTGGTGAAGAACCTTACCACGCTGAAGAATTAAGGAGATCAAGAGACAGATAAATCTCGTAAGCGAAGAGCAGCAGCAGCCAAAAGAGTTCCCCTATGGTCCCTCTCTTCTCCTCACAACCGTGTCCTCTCTGTTACATCCGCCCGTGACCGCATATAAAAAAGCTCGTCAGCATCGGATTCGGATGTCACGAATCTCAAAGCAGTAACTCTCTCTCCCCTTCTCGAAGCTCTCTCGAACCGCCTGTCTTTTGAAACCCCTGTCTCCGAAATATCCGGCGGCCGATCGAAGAGCATAGAATGAATCGTCAACCCTATTGTATCGGAAAGGGCGGCGGCGATGGGAAAAAGACGGCGAGACCAAGAGTTCGACGGTGGGAAAATCGTCGGTCAGCAGCAGAAGCCTTCAAGCGCCACAAGAAGCTCTGCACCGCGAAAAGACCAAGTAAACCCCCGTCTCCGCCAATCTCTAGATCGGTTCCATACCCAAGGCTTGTCTTTCTATCTGATGGGAGATCGTTGGTTCAGGCCCCTGATGTGTGGATGCGTGCTTGTATGATTGTTTGGCATTGGGTAGAAGTCATGTTCCGGTGTTAGCTTTTTGTAGTTTTCTCGGCCTCCCTCCTCTGATCGGGGTTTTGCTGCAGCCATCGACTTGAGATCTTTGGGCGGTCGAGACTGAGAGGGAGCCAATGCTTAATATGAAGACCACAGACTGGAAACCACGCCCCAGAAGCTGCCTCCGCCTCGTCTGATGAGTTCCGCTGTGTCGCCGAGCCCCACCGCCTCGGTGGCTCAGGCCACCACGCCATATGTTGCGGATCAGGGGCATGCCTAGTAAATTGTAAATATGATATGACTCTATAGCAAAGAGAACTCCATGAAACGACATCAGTTCATATTGTCAACATTTAGGTCAAATTGTAGATGATGAGTATCTGATGAAGAGAACTCAAAGAAACAACATGATGGATCAGACAGGATATATGGTTTCACAGCAGAAAGGATTCACAGAGCTGACTCGGTTATACGAAATATCTTTGCAAACAGTAATATGATTCGACAAACAAGTACACAAATGATAATAAAGACTTGCAAAATACTGGATGTGTGTACTACCAAGCAATGCTACGTATCCAAGAGCAGAAAAATAATATACAGCAAACAAAGATCAAAACTAATTCCAGTGGGTCTTATCACGAAAGAATTAAGAGAAAAGAGAATGCCCTAATACCAAATGATAAAATCCTAAAGTCTTATCGTAAAAGAAAGAAGATAAACGGAGATAATCACTTCGAGGGGATCGACCTCCTTGATCACTTCGAAAGAATCGACCTCCTTATCTGCAGCGAGAACAGTGAGAACGTCGAGGATCGCTGCTCTGATACCAAATGATAAGACCCTAAAATCTTATCGTGAAAGAAATGAGAGAAAAAGAGATGCTCTGATACCAAATGTTAAGACTCTAAAGTCTTATCATAAAAGAATGGAAAAAAAGGGGATGATCGCTTCGAGGAGATCGACCTCCTTGATCGCTTCGAGAGGATCGGCCTCCTTGATCACTTCGAGGGGATCAACACTATATGGATAAATCATAGGAGGCCGATCCTCTCAAAGCAATCAAGGAGGCCGATCCCCTCGAAGCAATCATCCCCTTTTCTCCTGTTCTTTTATGATAAGACTTTAGAGTCTCAACAGTTTGCAATATAGCTGCCTGCATACACAAATCCAGACCATTTAATCATTTTGAATTTTCTTTCCCTCTCTGAACATTGGTTAAAGACGCATGAAACAGGATCTCTTTCAGTAAATCAATTAGAACAATAAATATAATTACTATAGGGACCTGGTCACGGGCAAGGATTTGGATATCTTGCATGAACTTTGTTGATCTCTGCAGTCATTTCTGAAGTAAGATGGACATTACAAGCTTCGACCACCTCCCTAAGTTGCCAAACTTTTGTTGCACCAAAAACGGCACTTGCCACAAGAGGGTGAATCAACACAAATGCTGCAAAGGAGGAGCACATGAATCTTGGACAATAGACCACAATTTATAACCAACAGTAAGGAACTCAAATAGCAGAACCAATATCTGACAATATTAGAAAGCATATGCCAAATCGGAAACAACACATAGGTAACAATAGTGACAGTGTTCTACATCATAAAATTCCAGAAGATGATTGCATTTAAGCAATTTAACTTCTTAGTGGCACATAGAATCAACTGACAATGTTCGCTATTGGGGTCAGATGGTGGTTCCTGGAACATCATACTCAAAAGATAATATCTGAATAAGCCATACACAGCTTAAGTCTATGGTGACAAAAAAATCATCCCAGAATGTTGCATGAGTGGGAATTATAGAGTTTTGCACCTACATCGAGTAAACAAGATTAAGAACCATACCTATTGCAAGAGATGCAGGAGAGAGACCAAACTTTCTGGCGATATTTATGTAATCCTGCGTAAGTATACCAATCAAACCAAGAGCAGGTCAAGGATACTCGCATTGGTAACTTGTCTAAGTTTTTAGATGGCTGTAGGATTTGCAAACCTATCTGAGCACAATATACTTTATTCACATATCGAATTGTATTAAGAGGATGACTTATTTTATATATAATTTAGTCAATAAAACTATATAATTAAGGAAAACAGCATTTTTCACTATTATCTTTGTGTCCAAAATTTTTCTTGAGTGTTCAAATTTTCAGGTGCATTCTTCATGAAAACACATAAACTAAACCTGCCTACCTCAACAGCTGCTTTCAAGGTTACATTTGAGAGGTTGTATCTGGATTCACCTTCAGAGTACCTTCCTAGGAAGGAGGAAAAAAGGGGGCAAAATCAAAAGGAAAGAAATGGATGCAGGATAATGTTAGCTTTTAGGATATGAAATGGCTTTAACCTCGAAAAAGATTCATTCTCGCATCTGATGGGCCTCCTGCTGAAAAGTACTTCCCTGAAAGTATGCCCATCGCCATTGGACTGTAAGCTAACAAGCTAATGCTGTAAAGTTTCCATTGATATGATATAAGAATACAGCGGTAACCAACATAAAAAACTGACAAAAGAAAGAAATAATTATATTAAGAACACAACAGAGACTGAATTTCATTTCTAACAATGCTGAACCCAAATAACATATGAAATAGCATATGCATGTTTTATAGATGGCACAATCATGATATTGAGAATAAACAGTATATGCCTACTTCAAACAAGAAACAATAGTTAGTTAAACCTCTCTTGACATCAAGATTCTGCTAGTCTATTAGGCCTGATCTTTCACTATCTTCAACGATTCTAAATTTTTCAGGCCTCCTGCTTGCTAAGGGCCTTCACAAGAGAAAATCATCTCAAGAACAAATAGCAAGAGCATAGTCAACTAGAACTTTGAGCATTAGTATCAACTCTGATCCTTACTGTTTTAAGTGCAAAGATATAACAAGTAACACTTGAGTACCAAGTTGTACTTGTATGCTCGATCTATGAATTTTCTCATGTCTGTGCTATTGCACATCATCCTTTTTTTATTTATTTTTGGCTGTACATGGGATTCCATGTGCTAAACATTTGTGCAATACTACTCATATGATTGTCCTTATCATTCAAGTAAGATCACCAAGTTGTCTTCTATGTTAATGACACAACCAAGGTTATAAAGATAAGGCGTTTCTTTTTGCTTGAAGCAAAAACAAACTGATTACAGTATTCTATAATGGTTTAATATGACATTCAGAAGCTGTTGAAATTAGCTGGGGTTCAAAATTGTCTCTTTGATAGATCAATTGCTGCAGTTACTGCTCAAATTCTGAGTTCAAGATATGAAGAAAAGCCTTTCTGTTATTAAGAAAAGCATAGTACAACAAGACATGCGTGAGACTCGCTTAGAAATGAAACTAAATAAGACCACACAGCCATCATACTTCCAAAAGGAAACAGATCTGGACATGAATACAAGGGCAACACTAAATTAACCTGATAAAGTATCACCTCTCATGATGGCAGCACTCAGCTAATCCACAATCAAAATTTCGACAGAGCAAGTTATAGGAGTTCTGGCAGGAAAGTTAGCAATTGTCATAAATCATAAAAGGGTACACATATTTCATGTCTCAGGTTAAAGTTGTTACCTGCACAGTGATTATCTTAGGGCTGGACTGAATGTAATTAGAAATATGAAGAAACTTCATCACACCATATGGTGTTTCATTACTGAGCCCAATGTACCTGATCTGCAAGCAGGAGAATGTAAATCAAATGCTTACTCTTAAAACAATCCGACAACCATTGCTAAAACGTCACACTAAAGGAATACCTTGCCAGAATCAACAGCTTTTCCAAGAGCATCAAGCTGCTCCTCTATAGCTACAGACCCATACTGTTGACGTGGATCATAATCAGTTTCTCCAAACATTGGAACATAACTGAAAATGGCTCAGAGAAAAGATAGCAATTAGAAGTTAAGCTAAAATTGGAATTATCAGCAATGTATTTCAAAAATGTTTAATTTACTGAGTAATATATAGGCATATACCGGTCAGGCCAATGTATCTGGTAAAGGTCGATGTAGTCTGTGCTGAGTCTCAACAAGCTGTATTAAGTGAAAAGGCATGAATAAGAAAAGTAATCACCAAACAACAAACAACAATATATCATGTTCCAAAGCCAACCTTAACTGCTTGATATAAGCAATTCTGATAATCATTTCATTGGAAGTCTAATTTCTGTATCTGCACTATGAATGATTTGCTTGCAGACAAAGCATGCTAGGAGAAAGTGCATCTACAAGTTCATACATGTAATAAAATGACATGTTCTATATCACCTCTTATTGCTCCACCTTACCTAGACTATTCCAAGCAAAATTCTCGTTCATATGTTTAGCTGACTCATTGAAGTTCAAATTTTAATTATCTTAACTGAATGCTCGAAAGTTTGCCTCTTAATTCTCTACAGCCAAAGCAGATGTTTAATCTAAGAAATTTGAAGTGTTTGTTAGTTGCTTACTGATGGTTGATATGGGTAGAGCGTTCATCTTTTGCTCCAATCTTACAAGTCCTTTTGTTATATGTGTGTGTGTGTGTGCGTGTGATGCACAATGAGTATGTGATCTTAAACTACAACTTCAATTTTTCATGGCCAGACAAGAACAAGTTTAATTAATAAAAAATGGACAACATACAGAGCTACGTTTGATATGTAAAATTTAAACTACAGAAGAATCGAAGATTGAGGCACAATAACAAGCCTCAATCAGTTAGCTACGAAAGGACCTCATGCAGGGCCCAGCTACACAATCTAGGCCATGCCAGTAGGGGCCACTTGTCTAGACAAGGCTGGTTTAGAATCCACCTTAAATATTACAATAGTCTCATCTGCATAACCTACCAATCCTTTGAAATTTCCAAAATCAGGTAACTTCCCTATTGTGGGAATATGGTCATTCTGATTTTGTCAATCAAAATAGCAATTCAATCACATTTTTCACTCTCCAGGTGAGGTAATTGCACACTGAAAGAAGTGACACACAGAACCTGTCATTGATAGCCTCTAAAATGTTATTAGCATCCAATGATTTAGGTCCTCCACGTATCCAAGTCATCTGACCAGAAGGTCCTGTCACCTGCAAGTTGAGCAGTTTGAATTGTCTGAAGAATCAGAAAGTAGTATAGGACGTTCAACCAAACTATAGTCTGCACTCATGAAATAACAGATTATTAGGGCTGATTTAGTAATTTAAATGTCTCAAAGGGTCAAGTAATAAGAAGACCAGAATTTGGTCACTTAAATGTGTCAGATTGTCGGATAACGGTTATTAACCGACAAAAACGAAGAGGACAATAGAAGCAAGATTGTCGAGCAGTATACCACATCAAAGAACCTGGATATGAATTGGCACCAGTTCCTGGTACCCAAACTTATATAAGATATACAAATTATGGAAGGTAATGTGTGGTATCAGAGAGAATAGTATTCTAGAAATCGCAAAATCTACTTAAATGGCTGTGTACGTTTACGATGTTAAGCTAGTTCCTAGTGACCAAAGGTGAGGAATAGTATCCATTTCCAAGAGATGAACTGTCCAATAAGTTCAGCTGAGGAAAAACTATATACCCATTGAACAATAACAACAAGCCCTTCTATTACTATGAAGTCATCCAACCAAATGCTGCTCATGACCAAACCATTTTGTCATTCAGCAAAATGATGTCCACGGCCAATTCAGATATTTCACATCACAACTTAGATTACTCTTGTCGAGATTTGCTTGCTAAAACTAGGAACCATAGACAGTCCCTGGCCTCCGTGTCTTTGCAACGTTTATAAAATGTCATGTTGTCATCAAAGAGCTTTCAGCTTTAATGAACAATATTTCCAGAATTCGAACTCCTAGATGGTCAAAGAGAAGTATAGAAGGCCAGATGCCAAGAACAAGATTTAGAATTTTCACCCTAGAAAGAAAAAGAAAAAAGAAGCTAAAGCATAATGATACCAGTGACACGAGCACAGACAAAAAGAACGGACCTTGGTGGCAAGAACAATGCGGTCGCGTGGTACATTCCGCGCGCGCATCCAGCGACCGATGTACTCCTCGCTCCTCCCCTGGGTCTCTCTGCGCTGCGGCACCGGATACCTTCTTCCAGAAAGAGAAGTCAGCACAGACGCAGAAACCCTAATCACGAAGAGGGGCTTTGGTTGGATCGCAGCGTACGGCATAAAGGGAGTCGCTTGCTTACATCTCGGCGCTGTCGAGAAAGTTGATGCCGGCTTCGAAGGCCGCGTCGAGAAGACGGAAGGACTGCGGCACCGTGTTCTGCTCCCCAAGCGTCATGGTTCCTAGAGCGACTTGGAATCAGAAACGGGCTAAAAAGGTAACCGAAGAGGGGAGGGAGGGAGGGAGAGCGAGAGAGAGAGAGAGAGGACCGAAGCAGAGCCTGGAGACGCTGAGATCAGGCGCAAGTAGGAACATGGGAACGGCCATTCCTGCCGCAGTCCCTCTTCTCCCTATGCTGCCGTGCTCTTCTTGCAGCCTATACGATGAAAACACTTCCGGTAGCATTATTTTCCATATAAAAGAAACGTTATCCCATGTAACATGTTTTAACTATTAAAAACACTTGCTTTTTAATATATGCGAAGAATAGTCTAGAGTTTTCCAGCTGTCACACTAACAAGTTAACGTCCGTTAAACAGAACTTTTCTTAGTTGTGGAGAACGCCCCTTGTCGGATCTTAACCCGTTAAGCCTCGATGCTATAAACGACCGTATGAACAAATCTTGAAATCTTCTGAAAACAAGAAAAAACCAAACAGTAAATGGCAACACATCACATCAGCCGGCGAAACATTTGCATTAGCTGACCAAAAGCCTGATGGGTTCTTGGAGACAGAGCCGAGCAAACATTATCCATGGCTACCTACAAAGCCGGCCAAAACAAGCGAGACACACGAGGACTATAAACCCTAGAACTCCTGCGATGCGGACCCAACATCGCCCTTCCCCTTGCCGCCGGTCTGCTTCTTCGGGAGCAGGACCTGGTGGATGTTGGGCACCACTCCGCCGTTCGATATGGTGACGGCGCCCAGGAGCCGGCTCAGTTCCTCGTCGTTCCGCACCGCCAGTTGTATATGCCTCGGGATGATCCGGTTCTTCTTGTTGTCCCTGGCCGCGTTCCCCGCCAACTCTAGCACCTGCAAACCCAAGATAATCCTCGCCAAGCTTAGATCAAAAGGCGAAATCCTGTAATCCGACAAGGGGAAAAGGGGGTCGACTTGCCTCGGCAGCAAGATACTCGAGAACGGCGGAGAGATAGACCGGGGCACCGGCACCGACGCGCTCAGCATAGCGCCCGGCTTTGAGGAAGCGCGCGATCCGGCCGACGGGAAACTGGAGTCCGGCCTTCTGAGACCGGGAGACGCTCTTCGAGGCCTTTGGCTTTCCCCGACCTCCCTTCGTCGTAGTCGCCGCCGCTGCCACACCCGACGAACTCATGTCTTCGACGGTCTCCTTTGCCTTGCCTCTGAACAGGTGAAAGAGGGATGACCGAGTGCAGAGTTAAGGATCCGTGGGCGTGGTCTTTTATAGAAAAGACAAGTCGTCCGATGTTATTGGTGAGAGTTCCCGACTCGCGGATCGCCATCGTGTCGGTACTTTGGAGCGTCCGATGGACCGGTTGCGTGAGACATCGGACGGATATTATTTAACAGCACCATTCTAGTATGTTCACGACCCCGCGGTTCCCGCCCTTTTACATGCCACGTCGGTTGACGCCATTTGCGATCACGGAAGCTCTCAACCGCTGGATACGAGATGCACGGTGTTGCTTTGAGATCAACGAACTTGCGTGCCTCCAAATGAGTCCTTAGATGACTGTTTGAGTCTTTTTCGTTATCATTTGATCAGTTTAACCTAAGTCATGCAAGAACGTAAGACTAATTACACATTCCTCCTTATAATTAAATATTTTTAATATTAATTTTTTATATTTTTAAAAATTATATTAAAATCTTTATATTTATGAAAATAAAATACTAAAAAATTATATAAAATTAAAAACTAATTTTATAGATTTAAAATTAAAAAAATATTAAAATGATAAAATTAAATATTTTATTTTTATACATATAAAAATCTCGATATAATTTTTAAAAATATACCGATCAAAATACTAAATATAACTAATTAAAAACATAGGACTAACGTGGGACTAATTACATTTGATCAGTTTAACTTAAGTCATGCAAGAACGTGGGCCTAATTACATATTCCTCCTTATGATTAATTATTTTTAATCTTTAAATTTTTATATTTTTTAAAAAAAATTATATTACAATCTTTATATTTATGAAAATAAAATATTAAAAAAATTATAAAAAATTAAAAAAAATAATTTTATGGATTTAAAAAATAAAAAATATATTAAAACGATAAAATTAATTTTTTTTATTTTTATAAATATAAAAACCTCGATATAATTTTTAAAAATATAAAGATCGAAATACTAAATATAACTAATTAAAAAATAATATATAATTAATTTGATAACATAGCAATTTGGTTTAAGAAGCTCTTCGGACCCTCTTAGTTTCTGAACGCATGCAGTATATGAACCATAAAGAATAATCTTAGTTAGAAATAAGAATTGGGAACTTTGAAAATATTAAAAGCCATACATATAATAAATTTTGACGAATGAGATTAATAGGATGATATGCATGATAAGAAAAACTATATTCCAACAATAACATTTCTGAAAATTCTAGGGGGCTTCACCCTATACATGCTACTTCTAGCTAAGAATAAGCTAACAATTACAGAATGCTAGGGAATAAATTGTTTTCAAAGAAGAAAATTAGTCATTCAAACAAAATCTGGGCTCATCAAACAGCCTGGTAGGTACGACAACCACCATAACAATTAATTGGGATACACTCAATGGTAGGTCGGTGCTGCAAGTTTAGGATCATACTTCCATTAGTTCTTGCCACATCCAATACAGTTCAAGAACCAACACATTGTGACAGATGCAACCATGCACATTTATCAGGTGATTGCATCACAGATCTCATATTATAATATACAGATGGTAGGCCAATATTAGGATCTTTGAGAAAAAGAATCATTGGATGCAGCATGAGAGTTATAATAAATCATCTTGGAATAGAAGTACAATTATAAGTAAAAAAAGCAAATCAGAGAATTTAATGATGCTAACCTAATACTTTGTTAAAATTTCTGCTCCCTTCTGGGTTATCAGTATGGTATGCTCGAATTGAGCAGCAAGGCTGCCATCAGCTGTCAGCGTAGTCCAATTGTCACCCCATGTTATGCACTCAATGCTTCCCATTGTGAGAATAGGCTCTGTGGAAATGATAAGCAGTTAGCAACAAAGGAGCAAAAAGATTAGCTGATTATTGATCAAGGAATACAATACCAAATGATACCGCCTATACCGGGCGGTATGTACCGGTCCACCAGTAAACCAATACATGGACCGCCCGCTACCGGGCTACCCCATTGATCTAGCCCTGTATCGGACAATACGACTATATCGGACGATATGACTGTATCGGGCAGTAACGATCGATATTTCGATGGTTACCGCCCGAAACAGGTTGGTAGGGGTCAATTTCGACCGTCACCACCCACTACCAGGCGATATCAGCCTAGCTGCAACGAGGGAAGAAGAAACGTCGAGGGAGAAGAAGTGGGAGAATCGGGAGAACCTCGACGCTTCCTAATTCGGCTCCACTCTCCCTTGAAGATCCTGATTTAGGAGGTAAAAGAGAGGCAGTGGCTCAGCTTCTTCTTCTTCGCATTCTTCGCCGAAGGCTAGAAACGTTTACGACCTTCGATGTCTTCGTTGAACGTCGCAGATGAGGAGAAGACCACGTTCTTCTCCTCGTCTAATGCGATGATGAGAAGAAAAAGAGATGACATTGCCGAGGCAACGTACGCCTCCTTTTTTATTTTTTTATATTTTTTTATATTTTTATATATTAATTTTTATATTGTATATGCATATGTACCGAGCAATATGCCCTGATGTACCGCTCGGTATGCCTGTACCGTACTATATCGAGTAAAACTCAGTACGCCGGTAGAGTACGAAATTACGAACCTTGTTATTGATAACTCTAAAAATACATGTTCAAAGGCAGTAAAATTTGGGGAACAGAGGCTGAACATAACTCATGATGTATCGCAAATCCTTTAGTGTGTAGACAACATTAATCACTGTCTGTCAGCTTCCTTGATGCTGTTCCTTCGCAATAATATAGGTTATTACAGGGCAAAGGAGTGGTAACTTTTCATTTGCTTCAGAAGTGGGATAATTTTGCAAGTTAAAATCTCTCAAAAGTTTGGATGGGACCAACTCAGCATAATGTAGAAAACAGCAGCCGTAAGTTCAACAAAACATCATTTCTCCTTTTTGTATTTCTACACGCTCAATTATGCAATTAGAATTGATGTCATGACACATTTTGCATTCTGCATCAATAATTGTCTGCATAGTCATACATAACTTTCCTGACCTCCAATTCAATTTCCAAATGCCAACCATCAATTAACCACTCTCAACTACTGAGTGCCTAAAACATAGCTTGACCAATAGGAAACTACTATTACTATTCTGAACATGCAACCGTAAGCATGAAGATAACAACTAAATCTGGAAGCTCTGCCCAATGTATGCATATGATTTTATCGGAAGGATCAACAATGGCTTAACCATGAAAACTACTTATCATCTCTTTAAAGTTCCAAATAATGCAACAAAAACTGAAAGAAAAATGATTATTCTGAAGTAGAATATTCCAGAGATATGATGTACAAGAAACATACCAATGGTAAATGTTTCACCTTCAACCATATAGCCAGGGTTATCGTTACCTGTCAAAATGAAGATTGTAATTCCGATGAGCAAAATTTGAATAATGTTGGATGCTAAGCAATCTTAACATGCATATGTCACAGATATAAATTAAAAAAAAGCCTAAACACATATCTATATGTACACGACAAATGTACCTGCTTATGTAATGTAGTCTCCATAACATATCCATATATTTAAGAGTTTGATCAAGTTCTGAACTATAGTTTTAACGAAAAAAGAGCCTTTTATATAAATGTCTATGAGTAAATCTCTTTCTTGAAATTTCATCAAGGGTTCCTCCCCATCCTTACCATCTCATTCTATCTCCAAATAAGAAAAGAGTATAGTAATACATAACCAGTTTCATGTTACAACATTACATGACAATAACAAAATCAATGCTTAATCATGGCAATTTGCTATTATCTAATTAATAAGTAATCTGCTTTATATCTGCTACAAGATTCTAAGCCACCCTGATGTCTGCCAACTATCTTCCTACGGCTTCACAGTGAAAGTTCATGCCTCAACCAGCTATACTAGAAGCTTAACAACCCTTTGTTCACAAACTTTTAATTATGATATTGAAATTCTTAAATCTAAGTGAAATTAATATATCTATTAATCCAATAAATATTTCCTGAAGTTGGTCTACTAGGGGATCATAGCTTACCCAACTCAATTTGACATCTTATCAAGATGCCAAAACATCCAGACCGCTGGGGTTTCAACTTCCAATAAGGGACCAAACAAGAAGACCCTCAATTAAGATCGCATAAGGTAAAGTGTGAGCCCCTACCTTGCCTCATAACTGCCTAAAGGTAATTGTCAAGCTATCAGAAACAATGGATCAGTATCTTGTCATACTGACATCTTTGGAGTATATGAGTTTTAAGCAAGAGACTAACCTAGTCAAACTGTCAAGTTATTGCGTATGTGTGAGAGAGTGATGATAAGAACAATAATGTCTTGGATCTAACAAAGGACTTGTGAACATGATTCAAGGCCCTTTCGGAAACTCAAACTTCTCACTCAGGCATAATCATAAGTATATTGAGTTAGATGACTCACGATGATGCAAAATAATCGGTTCAGAGTGAAATACTTTCCCAACACCATGTCCGACAAAACGTTCCACCACGCTGAAGCCATGTCTTTCAGCAAGCTCACTAGGAGTATTAAAAGCATTAACTGAAGCATATGAATGCAAGTTATAAAAAGTACTAGCAAAGAGGATCCTAGATTGACTTATATATTAAATCATATAACCTCACTTTCTAAACATGAATGGTAACTAATTATGACATCTTATCAAGGCAATTAATACTAATCTACATGATTAAATTTGTGAGTTCAAGGAAATAAGACAATGAAGCATGGAGTTCTAACAGTAATTTATGTACCACTATCTCAAGATACTACAACTTCCAAGACTTCTGTGTAAACATGAAGGGACAACATGCAAGGCAAATACATGTAACTAATATGGAGCAGCAATTACAATTTGAACAGGCCAGAAGATGTTTGAATCAAGTTCAAATTAATACTTGAAGTTTCTAGGATATTTATTTGCATACCTAATTTTCTTGCCGATCTTTTTAAAGCTTACACCATCTTTGCAGATAGATATGGCTCTGTGCAAGCATTCTTCAGTCACCTAATACAGGAAGTAGTTACTAATATCAGAATCAACAATAAATGAAGATACAGAATTTCAGGTTAAGGTACAGCTTCAAGTATAAACATGGAAGAATACTGCAGTTACCTCATTTAAGAAGTGTCATAAGCTTAGAGATTTCATGATTTAGACAGCAACTTGATATAGCACCAGTATTTAAATTGATCAAACTGACAAAAACTAGAGAAGTACAATTTTTCATTTTCAAGAATTCATCAACTGTTAATTGCTTGACTCTGGAAATTGACATATTGCATCATCAGTGTTCTAATGATTTAACTACCACAATGCTAATAACATAATTTATTTGTGCTACAAAGAAGTAACAGAATACCTTTACAAGTCTTTTTGTAGGTTCATCAACATTTCCACATAAAAATGTTTTTGATGTGTCACCATGGTAACCCTGAATCAAAGGCAAAAAAACTTCTAGTATCCAAATGATAAGAAGTCAGTAGATAAATCTATGTGATTTCCCATTTTTCTTGAATATATGGAAGGAAAAAATATTAGAAAGGAAATGATCCCAGAGAATGAGAAAGGAATATACATTCAGGTAGACTGTCACATCTATGTTTATTATGTCACCATCCTGCATAAGAGAAAAAGTTATCTGTGAAAGGGAAATATTTGTTTAATGTTAAGAATATGACAATTCTCCTATTTCTGAACCTGTAGCTGGCGAGAATCAGGTATTCCATGGCACATGCATTCATTAACTGATGTACAAACACTTTTTGGAAAACCACCATATCCAAGCGGGGAAGGATAAGCACCAGCATCAACTATCATATTGTGCACTGCTTTATCAATCTCGTCTGTTGTTACTGATGGCTGGTACAGAGACATACTAATAATGTGTCATTCTTACTAGAAGGATGCAATTGGAGGGGGGAAAAAGTAAAGTTTACCACACACCTGAATTCAACGAAAAGATAAAGAATGTAAATACATAAAGAAACTATTTTCTAAAAAAGTAAAAATAATGCATTCCTAAATCAAATTAACTAAATTAATGATATCCAGACTCGCAGGCACGAGGATATCTAGCCCTCAAAGCTTCTGTCGTGAGAACCACATATGTATCTTGGATCACCTAAAGTAAAAAAAAAAAAAAAAGCTTTCCTGACTCTTGAAAGAGATAAAAATGATGTATATTTGAAGTTATTCTACAAAAGAACATAGATTTCTATGTGACAATAAATGGCTATAATATAGATTAGGTGAATTATTTTCTTTTAGGATACATGTTTTGAGAGTTCAAGAGGCCTCTTTTAGACTTATTTTGTGGGGTGATGACATCAACATTTTCTTCTATAGATCCTATAAATTAGTGAGCTTGTAAGCCAGAGAGGCATGGTTAATTGATATTATCCTTGTTTGTAATAAAATCAAATTTAGTTGTCCCTCTTTCTTCCCCTCTTGTTCTCTTGGGAGTACTAGCCTTCCTTGAAGAGAAGTAAATAGGAGACCCATCCTATCATTCTTCCAAGGAAAGATGTTTTTGTTGCAAAAAAGAGACATATGCCAAATCCAATCAAATCCTATCATTCTTCCAAGGAACATGGGACATGAGGATGTAGATGGACTCCTACTTCTATACTAAGTTCCTTAAACAATGAGAGTACAGGATACAATAAAAGTTTCGAAGTATTTAAAAAATAGTTGAAGGGTAACAACCGAGGGGAACACAAGCCTTGTTATTCTATCAAATACAGGAGAACAATTGGCTCTTTTAGCATAAATGATCATTAAGGTCCTTAAATATAAAGTAACTACAAGGGAGGATGACAGGAAGTTATACGTTATCAAACAAAGTGACTACACAAAAGAAACTGCAGAGATACTGCACTACTACTTTAAAGCACTTAGCAGTATACCATAATATCTGAACAAAGTCCTAAATCCTAATATTGTGAAATTCATACTTACCCTGACTAATGTCCCTGCAAAGTCTAAAACACGTGCAGCAAGCTCACCAGCAGCCTTCATGCGATCAATGCCCTCCTCATCATGTATCTGATGTTCACTAGAAATCTCAGGCAAGAGTCTTGTACCCACATAAGGAGGTCTAAGAATGTGCTCTGGAACTGGAAGTGGTCCTGACACTTTTCCACGTCTCAGCGGAGGCCTTTTTCTTGCTTTACCTGAACTTTGGAGCTCCCTAGACCTTTAAGTAAAATATATTTAAGACACCCAGCCAATTCCAACACTACAGCAGAACTAACAACAGATCTTGTACCTCCTGATTCGCATGGCCTCTTCAAGTCCTGACAACTTCCTAGATACTATAACAATGTTCTTTTGTACAATACTAGTTCCTGTACAACGGAAAGGGATCAAAATACATGAATAAGCCAGCAAACATGCACACTGATTATATTGTATAAAAATGACGAACCAACAAATGGTATATATGAGCAAAATCTTCCTTACCAAAGTGACAGTATATTCAAGTTAGAGTTTTTGCCATTACATAGATATATTTTTTGACCAAAAACCCAAACAAAGAAAAATTCATCCTTTTCTTTTTGTGATCATTGATCAGTTGCTTATTCGAGAATTTAGAGAAGAAGAATAAGTCCCACTCCAATAAATAGCTAGATGCCTTTCTACACGAGATAAGACTTACACCAGAATAATCAGGACTACAGCCACTAGTAGTGTCATGGCTAACATTAGAAAACAGGGAATAATTGAGTTCCTATTTCACAGAAAAAGGGCCAATTTAGTCCTAAATATTGTGGACCACAATCCAACGGCACCTGTAGAAAACTTAGTTCCTAATATGATCTCGTTCGACGGCGAAGATAAACCCTAATCGAAGTTAAAACGGCTGGGAGCGCGAGCTCCTCAGAGTCCATACCTCGTCCGCCAGAAAACAAGGTCCGGAGGCTTCGTGCTTCCAAGAAAGAGGAGGAAGACGACGCGAGGGTCGGCCCGGTGACGAAGGAGATCGACTCCATCTCTCGGTCCTTACCGTGGTTCTTGCAGAGGAAATTAAACGGACCGGAGATGTTTGAAGGCCGATATATCGAAAATAGGATTTCTGCTGTATCGCCACGTGTCCGTCCACGCTATCACAGTATCCGGCGCTAATTACGTATTATCCCCCGATTAACTACCGGTATTAAGGTCCCCATACTTATAAAAATAAAATATTTAATATCATTATTCCAATAAAAAATTATTTTTAATTTTATAAAATTATTTTTTTTAATCTTATATAAGAATCTAAACATCCTACTTTTGTTTCTAACTTTTAAGAACGTAAAGATCGAAATAGTAAAGATAACTAATTACATATGATAATTTATAATTAGTCTCAAGAATTTAACGAAATGTATATAATATGTTATGTCGAACACGTAAAATATTATTTTTTCATTATAAATATTTTATTATATATCAGATGTATTTTTTATTATAAACGTTTTGATTTGTATTATAAAGATTTTGATGTATTTTATTAATTATAAAAAAAATTAAGCTAATTATTGGAGTTTCGGAACCGGTCGAAATCTTTAGCAGCTAACCAACATATTCAAATTCATATAATGATTAATGATTGATCGAGTATTTAGAAGTATCTAAAATGTAATATAATAATTGATTAGATCGTCTCACAAACAAAATCGGGCTGCAGTTTATCCAAACTGGGTCAATGACACAACCCAACAATGTAAAGTTTCAATTAAATGCACATTCATATTGGTTCTATCAACGTAATATGTCATTAATGTTATGATCAATTTGACTTAATTTAACTTATATATATATATATATATATATATATATATATATATGCATGTATGAGTTGTCTTCAAAATGAAAACATCAAGCTGTACTATCTACATGAAGATCCAAATAAAGTTTTTAACCTGATCTTCTTTTTGAGATGTCACTTATACGAAGATCAATGTTAAAAGATGTTTTCTGATTCAATTACACCCAAGTTATTAACTCGATGTTTGTGAATGTGGACATAAGTAATCAAAAAATGATTTCATCTTCGCTATATTGAATGTGGGCTCTTATACTTTGATCGTAAAGGAATAAATTATTTAATAAAAATATATTAATTATATGAGGACAATCTCTAACGATCTTCTATTAACCTTTTTTTCTACATATGAAACAAAGAAAAAAATAATCTACAATCAGCTACCTTGAACGCCTTTACATAAGTAGAAAAGTGGGGATAACCTTTATTTTCTTCTTCCAACAGTCACAAATAAATTAGATTGGGATCAAGTCCAACTCTATGGTTTAATCTATTAATATACTAATTTAACTTGTGTTAAACTTTGGTTGGAGACCTACTTCGATCTAATTTAAACTTTGCTAGTCAAAGTTTCCTCGTTCCAAAACTATCTGTTGGTCATCCTTCTGCAAACGGCTATATTAAAAAGATATATTATCATACCTTAAGATATATTTCAAATTTTGCATGATATATATAGGTAATTTTACTGGAAACAAACCCATAGTAATGGCCTTTTAACAAAGACACCCATATTTGATTTTTACTGAAATGCTTTCTGAGGCTTTGAGAAAAAAATACATTCATTTAATTTATAAAAAGATCATTATTATTATTCTTTGAGTATGTTTGATTTATTTTTTATGATTGAACTATTTTTTTGAGATAAATTGGACCAAACTAGTCCAATTAAATCATAATCTTTTAATTTGATTTAATTAAACTTTAAGTTATTTTTTAATTTTTATAAATTATCCCACCACCTCCTCCTCCCACTTCACCTCTATAGCCTCCTCCTACTCGCACATCGTCGCCTCCTCATCTCTCTCTTCATCCTCCCCTCACTCCCCTTCCCCCCTCCTCCTCCCTCTCTCACCATCGGTCTCTTCCTCCTACTCTTTTTCCTTCTCCTCTTCCACTACTCTTTTTCTCCTCTCATCCTCATAATTTATATATATAATTATTATACTTATTCACGAAATATATTTTAAAAAATTTTAATAAAATTATCTTAAATTTATCAAAAACTAAAAAAACATGAGTTATCCTAAAAATATATATTAATTTTTTATTTTAAATTATCTAAAAAATTATTACACTCAAGATATACTCAGAACATATTCGAAAAACTTGAGGAGCTGTTAATTTTTATATAAAATTAACTTAAGTCTACCATAAAACTAAAAAACTTGAGTTTTCCTTAAAAAATATATAATTTTTATATAAAATTATCCTAAATTATTCAAAAAAAGATGTTACTCATTCATAGAATATATTAAAATTATATTAATTTTTATATAAAATTATTTTAATTTCATCATAATACTAATCACAAAATCTTCCATTTCCTATTTTGTGTTTCTTATATCAACTTAGTTACATTTGAAATTCAAATAAGTTAAACTCGATTACCTAACATATTTTAAAATTAAGATTTTCATATATTTTTAGAATATTTTTTATTATTATTATTTTAAATTACTCATATATAATTCTAATAAAGATTATATTTTTTATAAAATTAAAATTAATATATATATATATATATTAATATTTTTTAATAATTTTCATGAATCAGCATAACTCCATTGTAACTTAGTATAACTTGAATGTAAGAGTTCTAACTTGTATCAACCTAACTTGGACTAAACCAAACCGTGAATTAATTAGGCTTGAAATAGTTTGATTTAAGGGTATTAATAAATATTTTTGAAAAAAAAATGAGCTCCTTAATAAAAACCAAATATAGGGGCATCATATGGCTCATTAATAGGGTTTTTTTGATAAATTATCTTATATATATATATATATAATAAATTGAAGATATAAAAAGATAAGATGAAAAATAATTTTTTATTAAATCTCGGATTTTGATGAGGAAACCAATTGATAAAGTTATGGTCTAATATGCGTTTAAGTGATGTAGGATTGGCTTCGATCAGGAAAGATAAATCGATTAAAGTAGTGAAATTAGAATTTGGGCCATAATGGAATATGTCAGAAGATTGGACTTCAAACCAAAAGAAAGTCGACATGTTGGCAAAAGGCTTCATGCCATGAGTTTGGGCATCGGGCCAGAAAGATCGGATATTGCACAAAGGAGATCGGGTATTGCGGAGGTTAATATACCGATTGAGCAATATGCTACAAGAAAGGACGATGTATCGAAGGTTCGAACAAAGCGTTGGATGAACCAATGGCATGTCGGACAACTTAGTATTCTTACTTATAATAATTTGTTTAAATCGAAGTATTAGTCATAGGTACCCTACAAGTCAATCACATGAGTGATGGCACGTGTGACTTGAAACAATTTTTTTTTTCTTATTGTTATTATTTGACATTTTATCACTTTATATTGTTTATTGCTCGAATATATTGTGATGTTCATTGATCTGTGCAATGAAAATCAGATCGTGATAAGATCACAATAATGAGACCGATTCGCCTTTAAATACATATCATAAATAATCTTAATCATAGGTTACTTGAGAGAGACATTGAGATAACAAGACAAGTTGGTGTGTTGTATACCCATCCATATGATGGATGCAGTTGGTTTCATAGCTGCGCGTGTAGGAATACTATGGATATAATATATATGCTTATTGGAGAATGAGTTCACTGATTGATTCGTTTACGAAATGTTGGATGATTGATGATGCCTTATTGTTAAATAGTGATTCCGTAGTCCTAGTGGTATATCTAATCCTTAGACTTGAGACACCAAGGATGTCCTGTATGAGTACTTCATTCTTTAATACCAGACTTATAGATCTGGATGTTCCAGATTTAGCACAGTCGGTCATCGAGAGTGGTAGCCAACCTTACGAAGGCTATTGAGTGTCGATAGAGGATCATCTACTCTCGGTGTTATAAGAGGAATATCTCATATGTTCTTATTCAAATAAATCCCTAGCCAGGGTCATTCGGATTGAGAGAAAAAGAGTTCTCAAAGAGAATCCGATTAGAGTGAGACTCAAGTAGAAATCATATGTGTTTGATAACATCATGCCCAGTATACGATCTCTGGGATATTAGATAAATGAGGGACTATAGGTACACGGTAACTGATGACAGACATATCCAATAGATTGGATTCTCTTGTATCATCTGGGACTACGACGTAGTGGTCTAGTATATCCGTAATCGATGAGTCGAGTGAATTATTATGAAGATAATAATTCACCAAGCCATAAAGAGTTATAATATGTATGACTCGCGACCAGCTTAATATTGAGCCTAGAAGGTCACACACATATGATAGGCCTTACGATGAGTAGAGGTTCGAATATGAGATATCCGTTGGAGCCCCTATCTTATTGGATATCCAATAAGCACATGAATTATTAGATCATATGGATGAGATCCAATAAGAGCTTATGATAGATTATTGGATAGTGATCCACTAATCTAATAGGCTTGAGTAGTTGGATGAAGATCCAATACCCAATATGGCAAGATCCATTAGGGTTAATTTGATAATGAACATTTATAAATAGGAGATAACTAGTGGTTCATAGGCTAGAGCCTTTTTTGGTTGCCTTCTCATATTCTCCTCCCCTTCTCCATCTCAGAGCAGGTATGGAGTTTTGAGGAGCGTCATCGTAGCCCTGCTATATGGATCACTACTAGAGAGGAGGGTGTTTGACATCCTTCACCCTCTCTTAGAGATCTGAAGAGATTTATGAATATACGATATCCTTAGGTAACACAATATTTAATATACGTAATTTTATGTTTTACAAATTTTGCACACCAATCTACGCACGATGACGAACACATATAAGGAAATTTGATTTTTTTTTATGTTCTTCCGTTGCGCATGTGATGTCGCCCCTAGATTTCCCAACACAAAGTAGTTTAGAGGGCTAATTGAGTTGGTTTCGGGTGTAACCATGTCAACTCAATTAGAGGCTAATTGGACCCAAAATGAGGCTATTTTAGGCCAAGAGAAAAGCCCATTTAGTGTATCGTAGAAGGGTCTGGCGATGGCACCGCTAGGGCTGACAATGGCATCGCTTAAGGCTCAGCCTCCCAAGTGGTATGAGCGGTGGTACCATCGGCAGTTAATGCTGCCAAGTGATGGTATCGCTAGAGCCAGGTCTCCAAGGCTCTGTCAAGTCGTAGTACTGACAGATTGAGCGGTGGTACCGCCCAATGTCAGTGCTACAGGCGATGGTACCGTCAATACTCTGAAAACTCAGGATGAGAACATTTTGGCTCAAAATTTGAATCCATTTAGGGCCTATAAAAACCTCACTCATCTCTGCTTGGTGTACATCATCAACTAAGAGCAAAAAGAAAGGGAAACGCTATTGTAATATTGTGAGAACTCCTCTCAAGCTTTAAGTGTTTGGTGAAGTTTTAGAGAGGGGTAAGCAGTTATAAAGGTTATCTCATAAACCCGTGAAAAGGAGAAAATGAGTATAAAAGGATAGTTGATCTTTGCTCATTGAAAGAAGATCGGGTAGTGGAAGCTAGTGGCCTTAAGTGAAGAGGAATCGGGAGTGGATGTAGGTCATGATGATCAAATCACTATAAAACTCGATTTATATTTTTATTTTATTATTTATCTTTATTGCAAACTGCTTTACTTACTTATTACATTCTTACGAATGTTTTCTGATCAAACATATTTCCGATACGATTTTATCGAATAAAGACTTTCTAAAACTGACGTTTTTATCGAAGCACAAATGCACCCCCTCTTAGTACCATCACGATCCTAACATTTTTTGACGTTTGTTATAAAAATTTAATATTTTTAGAGTTATGTACATTCTATAATAGCTCATAAGACATTATCTTCTATGTTAGTTATATTAACAAAAAATTTATCACGAGCCTTTTGTAAAATGCATAGTAAAATATGCGAGTAATGAGAAGAGCCAATGATAATAATAGGGTGCACAGGCGAGGATGGTAAGAAATGAAAAAAAAATATTAAGGTAAAAATAAAATTAGAGAGGTTATGATTAATAAAATATTATTTTATTAATATTTTAATGGATTATGAATATGGGTGTTTAAATCGAATAAAATTAGAGTCAAACCAAAACGATTCACTAATAATTTAAATTTAAAGATTATAAATGGTTCAAAATTTAGAGGGTACTCTTGTTTGATTCGATTAACTAGTTTAGATAAAATTGAATCGATTATAATTTAAAATATATCACCAAGCCCAAAGTCCTAAAAATCTTAAAAATTTTACTCAAACTATGTGAGTTCACTGTTATTCTCTCACCTCTACGACCTCCTCTGTTCCCTTATATGAAATATTTTATTTATTTATTTTTATTAATAATTTTTTATTTGTATGAATTCTTTTATTGATTTCTATGCATCAGTGTGTATCCTTATCATCAGTAAGAGAGAAAATTACACATAAAGTCATTGTTCCTGAATTAAAAAATAAAAAATCACTAATGCATAGGGGAGGAGGTATCATCATAAATGACAATTACTTACAGTCGACTGTAAGTAATTGTCTTAAATGTTGTTACCGGAAGAAGTTTAGTTTTTATGTTGTCTTATTTGTTAATTCATTTCTTCCTTCTATATCTAATATTTTTTATATAAAATATTTAAAATAATATTTGTAACATAAATATTTTCGGAATGTTGATCTATCGAATGAAAATTATGGCCTCGGTTCAATTAAATTGAACTGATTCACCAAACCTAACTGGTTCATTTGAAATATATATTTTTTAAATTATTTAAAATAAAAAAAATAAATTAATCGAACCGGATTAATTGATTGTGAATCAGTTCAATTAGATAGGTCAGAAATTATTTCGATTCAAATTATCTTACTAATTATTTTTTGATTTAATTTAATTCGGCTCTTGTCGATTCTATTCAAACCGGTCTGAAAACTCAATGCTATATTCAAATGACCTGAAATGTATATATTGACGATTTTGCGAACGCAGATTGCGAAGTCACCTTCGCCAACGGTTTCCTGTCACCCCTCCTTCCTTTTCCCTCCCTGTCAAAACCAGGGGCCGCCGGCGGTGACCGTATCGCCCTCCCTGTTATAAGCTCACCCACTCCCATCCTCTTTCTCTCCATTCCTCTCTCTCTCTCTAACACGCACACGGAATGCCGGCCGCTGTAGTCTCCTCCTCTCTCCTCTTACCACCGATCGCCAAACCGCTCAAACCACCATCCTCCGTCCCTATTCGAACCCTATCCCTCCGCCCCGTCCCTGCACCGCACTCTGATCGATCCCGACTCCTTGGCCACTTTCCCATCCGCGCCGCTGTCCACGTCGACAAGGAGACCCCCGAGAACGAGAGGCCGGACACATGCCTCCTCTCCGCCGACGGCCCCGAGTCCCCCGCCCCCATCCGTGTCCGATTCGAGAAAATGATACGGGAGGTCCAGGACGAAGTGTGCGCCGCCCTCGAGGCCGCGGACCGTGTGGGCAAGTTCAGGGAGGACGTGTGGTCGAGGCCCGGCGGGGGCGGCGGGATCAGCCGGGTGCTGCAGGACGGAGCGGTCTGGGAGAAGGCTGGGGTGAACGTGTCGGTCGTGTATGGGGTTATGCCGTCGGAGGCTTACCGGGCTGCCAAGGGGAAGACCGGAACTGGCTGTGAAGATTCTGCAGTGAACGCCGGGCCGGTGCCGTTCTTCGCTGCTGGGATCAGTTCGGTACGTGCTACAATCCCTTCAAAATATGCCGACTTTGGTACAAGCGACAACGAATAGGATGTCGACAGAAAGCAACTTTCCTGTCTTGACTTCTATTGAAGCAGCTATTCTTCCTGTATGCAGGTTTTACATCCCAAGAATCCATTTGCCCCGACATTGCATTTCAACTGTCGGTACTTTGAAACTGATGCACCGAAAGGTACCCTTGGAAATTACATTTTCTGTCATATAGAATTTTATAGTTTATCGCCGATTCGACAGCAAGCATTGGATTTCAACATGTACTTGAAAATTGCCACCTATTGAGTGTTGATCGTCAACATTTTGTGTTATCTGGGCTTTTACATGAGGCCATGTACAGATAGACAGAACCAACTACAGTTTTGGCTTTGAAAAGTGGAATTAATCTTGACCTCATATGGACCAAGCCATTTAGCCGAATCCAAGTGAAAGACACTGGTTTTAATGTTCATCACTAGTTCCTAATTCTTTTGCTTATGATGAAAAATGTTCTTTTTTGCTTCTTTGAGCATCATTATGGGTCTCTCTCTCTCTGTTTATGTTTCTGTTTCTCCCTCTCGCTTTATATCTCTGGCTTCTGTGTGTATCAATTTTGGTACTAATCAAATTGGAAATTCTAAACACCATAGCTTGGTAATATCTACAGCATCATATTTTTAGAGGTAATATCAAGATTGATGGAGATTACTATTGCATTAGTTTCATAGCTATAAGAAGCTCTAACGTCGAAACTATTTGGGTTCATCTATATGATGCTTTTACTGCCATTGGGCTCTCCATAAGGCTGGACCTAATTCAAAAATTCTGAGGAGTTTAAGTAGAACATCCTCACAATTTTTGCTACCACCACAGAATTGCAAGCAAACACTTGATATGAGAGAGCACATAAATGGCATGCTACATTTGTTTCATTATTCCCTAAAAATTTGTTAATTGGAATGTTCATGCTGTTGATTGTTTGCTGCTGATTTTCCAAATATATTTGCTGATAAGATGCTTGACTGTATTTATAAAGGTAATTCTGAATGTCATGCTGTAGATTGTAGACCATCATTGTGATCAGATGAGTTACGGAAAATATTGGGGATGCTGAATGTATGTACTTGCCATGGGCTATGGACTGAGTTTAAGTTTTTTTATAATTTACAAAGTGAATTGATTAACATGAACACAACTATTAAAATATAGTTCATTTTCCCGTAATCAATTAGTTCTCTTTGTTGCTTTTCTCTGAAGTACCTGTTTTCTTGCCATATACTAATTTCTGGCTACAGATGCCCCAGGTGCACCTAAGCAATGGTGGTTTGGTGGTGGCACAGATTTGACTCCTGCTTATATTTTTGAGGAGGATGCAAAGCATTTCCATAGGGTAAGTGTGAAGCATATGATATTTGTATGGTTGCTTGGTTTTCTTTTGTTGTTCTTATTTAATAGATGTTGCTGTCGCTTGCAATCCAAAATCCATGTTTTAGAACAATCATTTGTGTGAATTGATTTTCCATTTTGGATTGACAAATCATTCTCTTTTAGGTTCAAAAGCAAGCATGTGATAAATTCGAGCCAAGATTCTATCCCAGATTCAAGAAGTGGTGTGATGACTATTTTTTTATAAAGGTAAAGCTTCTAGACTTCGATTGTTCATCTTCCAACAGGGTTGTTCCTGATTTGCTTTTTTTGACTGAGCTTCTTTGCTAAACTTTTTTGTTTGGTACTGCAGACTATATATCCGAGTCAATTACTCACTAGAAGCCCAATGTTTAACTCTAGACTAATAGTGGTTGTGACTTTGATACATTACCCAAATTGTTTTATCAGATTTATGTGTTGATTTATGGACCTTAATATGATTTCAGTAACAGCCACTAGAATCTCAAGGTTTTGTTTTAGGATGGCTTTGTGAGATTCCCCTCCTATTAATGTCAACTCTTTCTTGTGGATTCTTGGTAGCATGAAGTAGCTAATACAATTTGCATTCCAAGGGATGTGGGTTGTATCCCTGATCATGTTTTATCCGGAAGCTGTTTTTGTGATCTTGGTGGGATATCATGGCAAGATAATATATTTTTATCAATTTACAGAAATAAAGTTAAGAAATACAAAATTACAAAGTATGTGAAATTTTCAATCCCTGTTTCATGCTATTTGCAGCATCGGGGTGAAAGGCGTGGACTTGGCGGAATATTTTTTGATGACCTTAACGAGTATGATCAAGAACTGCTTCTTGGTTTCTCTACTGGTAATTCTGAACACAAATATGCCCTATTTTTTATATTGCAGTTCCATGGACATGTCCGAATACTGCTTCACATATCCTACAAGTTGATTCGTTAATAAATTTCTGTTTATAAATAAGTCATAAAAATTATAGGGATCATTTAGAAAGGATAGCTGTATTTTAATTGTTGACTTGTCTATCGAGTCAGTTTGAGAGGGATAATTGTGACAAACTTGGGCAAAACTTCTTTAATGATTTGTTCCATCTGTAGAGTGTGCAAAATCTGTTGTTCCATCATATATACCCATCATAGAACGACGCAAGAATATCCCTTTCACAGAGCAGCACAAGGCGTGGCAACAGCTACGAAGGGGACGCTATGTAGAATTCAATCTGGTAACTACTGAGGGAAATAAATTGCATGTATTGATTACTTTTAGCTTGACATCTAACTTAACAGAATGTGCATCTTGAAGATTTATGATCGCGGCACCATGTTTGGACTACAGACCGGAGGCAGAATCGAGAGCATTCTTGTTTCCCTTCCCTTGACAGCCCGGTGGGAATATGGTCATGTAAGCTGCTCCACTTGTTTCTGTTCTCTCTCCGCAGATTCAAATCAATCATTCTACTTAAATATCTTATTCAGCAGCAACCAGAAGAAGGCAGCGAAGAATGGAAACTCCTCGATGCATGCATTAACCCAAAAGAATGGATTTGACCTCAACTTTTGATTCGATTGTGCTTTGAATGTAGAGTATAATAAACTCCATTGCTGGTTTCGGTGTTACTTCATCTGAGCTTGTGGAAGCCTCGGGTAATAAATTGTGATTTGGTCATCGGAAGCTCTTCTGCTGTGTTCTCAGGGTGTGATTGCAATCTTCAGTCTTCTTGTTCATCATAGTAATTCATCTGATCCCTTTGAAGCATCGAGTAAATTTGTGAGTTGGTCATTGGTTACTCTTCTGATGTAGAATGTGTTCTTCTTAGGTTATGATTGCCACTTTTAGACTAACTTGATCATGATTGTAATATACCTTGTCTCTTGCAAGCATTAAATAGAATTTGATTGGGCCATTGGGGATGTTATTAGACTGTGTTCTCAGCGTGTGATTGCAATCTCGGTCATTGCTGTGCGCCTCTCACGTGTTACTGCTTTGGTTAAGCTATACGGTTGTGCTGTGAGTATAGAATCCGACCCGCGAGAGGTCCGGATCCGATAACCACGAAGATCATGCCGCTACACGCAACACACCGAATTGGATTGGGTCGGCGAATCGGGAGAGGGAAGGAGGGGAGGGATGGCATCTCGAAGAGCGGCGGCGGTGCGGGTGAGGCGGTGGGCAGCGCTAGGGCTTTTGGCCTTGGCATCATTCTGCTGTTCGATCCCGTTGGCCCTCGGGGAAGCGGTGGATGGAGGAACAGGACGAGGAGGCGGAGATGGTGGCGACGCCGCCGAAGGCGCTAGGGGAGCGCGGTTGCTGCTCAGCTTTCATGAAGCCAAGGGGAACGCCTCCTTCAGGTGCTCTCCCGTCGGCCCTTGCCTCCCTTGCCAGTACTCTGAGAAGGTAGGTGCCCCTCGTTTTCTTCCCCCAATTCTATCTCCTCCTCCCCCATCCAGTCGTTCCTTCCTAAGATGTTTAGAAAATGAAGAAATTGGGTGTGCTTGCTTTTTCTTTTGGTTCACAGA
The DNA here is from genome assembly GCA_001649415.1 of Musa itinerans. Taxonomy (NCBI): domain Eukaryota; kingdom Viridiplantae; phylum Streptophyta; class Magnoliopsida; order Zingiberales; family Musaceae; genus Musa; species Musa itinerans. The sequence goes on along the minus strand of LVTN01000097.1, from coordinate 493,464 downwards.
TACCTTGTCATTGTCTACTTAATTACTTGTAGAACATGGAACAAATTCAACCAACACATTCACTGATGTACATATTTTCCTAGGCATTCAATCACTAGCCAGAAAAAGAATAGACCTAAGACTTTTGGTAGCAATTTGGTACCTTTATTCAGTATGAAGCAGAATGTAAACAAATCGACCATAAAGATTTATTTTTTGTTAGCACAATATGTAATCATGGCCTCCCTGAAGAGATGTATTACTATCAGATCTCATTGTAGATCCCTTAATTCATTATTTCTCATTTTGCACCTGGCACCTCCTAAAATCCTTTGCTCTTGTTCATATAGTTTATTTTTCCCACCTTAGTTCCTTTGCAACATCTAATTTCTTGGCTATTTTTTATTTTGTTTTGCTTACACCAACTCTGAATTGGTTGATGCAGAGTGATCACAAATATCGATGTAGTGAAACTGGCTATCGAGTGCCTTTGAAATGTGTACAAATAAAAGATAGTGTGGGGGAGGCAAGCAGGATCAAAGCTCGAAGAAAGCTCTTCTTCCTCCAAGAACATGCATCAGCAGTGCAAAAACAAATGTTTACCTCTATAAGTAACTATAAATGGAGAAAACTGTTGGCTGATTCGTCAAAATCAGAGAATGAAGAAGAAAGCTATATTACTTATAGGAGCTGTGTACCAGTTGATAGTGAGGAGAAGTTGTCCGTACTTGGTTTTGAGGTATGATAGTTACAGTGGTACCATAAATTTTATCATGAATTTTTTTTGCATCTTTGTTGAATGTTTTAGGACAATATGATTCTTATATGGTTTTGTATGGAATCTTTTGTTATTATAAAACAAATGGAGATGAACATTTAGCTCACAAGACCTTGGAAGTTATTCACGGAGTTATCCTGACTATAGAATGAATCATAGAGAGAAAGAAGGCCAACCATGCAAAATGAAGCTAGTATAAGCAAGAACAATCGAAATGATAGAAGATGATGAAGAAGATAATACAAAAGAGAATGGTCTCACTGCATAAATGAAGAGTGATATATCTTCCATAAGGTGAGATTAGAAGGACGTAGAACTTGTGTGATGGTCAATACTCTGAATCCATCTGTTAGTTTGCGGTTGATAACTTCTGTTGTTGGTGTCTACATCTAAATTCTCAGCTTATAATTAGCTGAAAATGTAATCTGAAACTTGAATAGACAAAGATGCATAGAAAGCCATTGGTGGCATTTATATGCCTTGTGTCATTTACATGCTCGTACCTCAAATATTGTTAGAGAAATCAATGAGCATGGCTGCGGAGTAGAGGTAATCGAGAGTTAATTATGAAGAGGTTCATTGAACTTTGTTGTTTGCTCTTGCAATGCAACTCTAAACTCAATGAGTTCCTCTACACGTCAGAAGCTGCTTTGAGGATCCATATGCTTGACATTCCTGTTGAACTTGGATGTTCTTGATTAATTCTTGCCACATGCTGGGGCTTCTATACAATTTATAAAATAATCAGTTGTACAACATTAGTTTCTGTCGTGAACCATTCTGACATCTTCATAAACTGTTTACCAATTGTCTAATCTCCTTCCCTCTTTTGTGCTTCAACAGGTGATTATGGTGGGCTTGTTACTTATAAGTGGTTCAGTTATTTACTTGCGGCAAAAGCGTACTGCAGTCATGCCAGGAGTTGCACCAGTGAGGATACCCACAAGCTCCCCTAGGTTCTGATACGGGTGAGATCAAAGGATGAATAGATACATCATTCTCAATTATATGTTGCGACTTGGTTTAGCCATTTTTAACTTTCTTTTCTCCGCCTCTTTGTTTCAATGATGCTTCAGCCACTGAATTATTGCATATTGCGTCCATCGAAATGCTAAGATTCTTCCACCAACACTTTCTTGTCGCATATAATTTTCAGTTTGTGTTTTCCAAGGACTCTCTTTGGTCGAACTGTAGCTTATTGTGTCACCATAATCAATTGCATTATAATCTTCCTGTTGTCCATTATTCTCAATAGGTTTGTTCTATGGATCCCAAGCACGACCTCTTACACGGATCAATTTATGGATCTTTCTTCAGTTATGGAGCTCACATGTCCAATCATTTTCAGATTCTCTGGCATTCTTCAACAGGTTGCAGCTGATCAATTTCAGGAAGTACTGTTGGACTTTGGATGTTAGCAACTGGAAACATCCATATGGATTATGCCGAGACTGAGTTGCAAAGAACAAATGAATGAATGCAATAGAATGGATGGGAAGAGTATTAGTAGATGCTTGTCTTAAGGTGGTTTCTTTCTCAGTTCGCCCTTCAGTAAGGGCACTCCTAAGATGAGTTGCCACCACTTGTAATGATGTATGCTTGATGACTGCTGCAAGGAGCTCATATGAGTTGAGATCTCCCTACAATTGCAGCCTGTGTAAAACTGATATCCATGAGATGTAATGGAAAGGTAATAATATCTCATCCTCAAGTGTTAGCAAAAGCTTCCGACTTATATATCACGTTCAGCTTCAACTCCCTGCAAAAGCTTCGGTGGACGTATACCCCGTAGATTGCGTTAGGAAAAGGTCAACGATTCGGAAGTCAGCTTCCGCCTATCTTTGCGGCGGAATTTGGGTTAGGTATACAACAGCACCTCACGAGCCGAAATCTCCGCGACAAATCGCGTCACATAACAACAACAAATCAGAACTCTTCTTCCGCTTCTTTATCCTTTCGATCTTTGGAGCAGCTCTGGCAAGTCAAAGTAGGTCAATCAAGTAGTAGGTTAGTGCCGCAGACCAACCATCCCACCACCACGTTCTCATGCTCTCAGCTTCTTCTTCCTTGGCTTTAGACCCAACCAGAAAGGAAGAAGAAGAAGAAGAAAAGATTGATGCAGCTCGGAGGTTAGGAATACCAAACCTACTACTACTTCCTGGAGGGCCCCCTCATCCACCAAGTGCAGTAGTACAAGTGGTATTACCTGCTCAATCTCTCTCACTCCAGTGAGCTACACGTTGATTAGATGTCTGCGTGTTGAGATATGGCCTTTGACAAATCTGGGCACGTCACAGATCCATTTGACTTGGTACGAGATCAAGCACCGGCAACTCCTTAAGCTTCCGAGGTCAGTGTTCTTGACGTCCACAACTGCATCATCAGGATGGGGATTAGTTCACCCACTGAGACATGAACCCAACACCACCACACTGAAAAGAACAAATAGGAGTAGTATTTACTACGGTTCTGTAAGATCGTAAGAAATAGTTACTGGGAGAAACAACAAGTCATGGACTGATGATGGATGTGACGCTACTGTGACTGGCTCTCAGTCTTTTCCACATATCGAGAAAAACACAAGCTTTTTACAGTGCTTCTTCTGCTTTGACCTGCCATGGAAAATGTACATGGAGCAGCAGCTCAACCTTTCCCTCTCTCACGCTTCATCCCATGTGTGGTGGTGAAGGAGACCCAGGCTGTGCCTGCCATCTACTGCCGGCTGCACGAAGAAATCAAGCTCAGGCGCAACAGAGAGGCCCTAGTGGGAGTTGACATAGGATAGATCAGTTCGATTTGATTAAATGAGGTTATTAATTTATTTAAAAATTAAGATCGGATAAAGTTTAGTTTTCGATCAGATAGATCATTTCGACGGTTTAGATAATTTAGAAATGAAAAATGAGAAAACAAATGATTAAAAATAAAATATTTTTCTAATTTTTTTTATATTAAATATATATGTTTATGATTGAATTATTGACTAATGAAAATTGAATGAATATATACTTTTATTTTCTCAATAAAACATCTCATATCTTGTTTATTACAATGGGATATACTCATTCACTCACAGCCAAAAGAAATTCTAATTTTTCCCGACCATGCATCTCCCACATCACCTCTGCAGACCTCAATCTAAGGAGGATATCCAACTATATCTTGCTGTTCCCATTCCTGGTGGGTCCCTGGGCAAAAAGCAGACATCACATGTCTTGGTTCAGATACACAGCACCAGTTCCATTGCAGGAGCTTGACCCCCTTTTGTGCCTTTTAAGAACCTCTCTCTCTCTCTCTCTCTCTTCTCTCTTCTCTCTCTCTCATGCTTGATACCACCCAGTGCTGCACTCCATCTCCAGGAATAACCAACACACAAGAGATGCCCTCCTGTGTTTGAAAACAACAGCTTCCCTCTCTCTCTCTCTCTCCTTTCAACTCCCAGCAAGACTTTCTCTCCCCTCATTCCTTGGCCTCTTCTACCTTCTTCCAAGCCACTCTTTTCCTCTCACCCAAGTTTGAAACTTCCCAACCAACCAGGGAAGCCAAAAGAACCCCAATGACTTCCAAGGAAGGTATTCTGGTGCTCAAATCTGTCTTGTCTTTCTTGCAACCTGCTAACTCCCATGTTCTGACTGATGAAGTTGATCGAGTATTTTCTTCAATCTCCAGAGCTTGTTCAGGAAGAAGCCCCCGAGAGTAATTCGAACTCTGTAGAAGGTATGCTTCCCCTCGTGCTATTTTGTTCTTTTGGGTTCTTGTTCTTGATTCGTCATCAGTACTTGTGGAATCAGCAGAGCAGCTTTCTCCCAAGGAGGCGCAGAAGGATCCTTCGATTCCGGTAAAAGGTAAGCTTCAGATCATAGCATCAGTCCCTTTTTATTGTTCTTTTTACTGTTATTTTGATCAAGAGGAGCATAGTATCTATCAGTGGCTTTGGTCTCCAAAGATGGGATATTATGCTATTTTGATATGATCATTACATCTTCAAAAACTTGTACTAAGATCAAGAGGAATAAACCTTACTATTGGAACTTTATCTATCGGCAAGTCGACATCTTTCATTGTTTTGCGGCATTGAATCATCAAGGAAGGTGTTTGAACCGAGACAGATTACTGATGTACAACGAAAAAAATCATATTTTTATTGCTGATTCTTACAGGAACAGAGGAGAATGAACAGAGTTCCAAAGCAGAGCGTGAAGACAACAACGTTGATGGCTCCGATCAGAGATCACCCGATGGACCTGCGCTCGATCACAACTCCATAGTAGAGTCCGAAGCCCACAGCGTCGATGGCTCCGACCAGAACTCGCCCAGAGGCGTGCTTGACTCTACATCAAGTGCAGAATCCGATGGGAACAGCAGCAGCAGCGACACTTCATCGGTGGACCGATCGATAGCCCCATGCGGGACAGGACTGGAGTCCCACAGCGTGCAGTGGCGCAACCTGATTGCAGGGTTCATAATGAGAAAGAAAAGGTCGATGACGAGGCTGTCGACGTTTCCACCAGCAACCGGGAGATCGAGCTTGCGCAGGGCCTTGGAGAGGATCAGGAGCAACAAGGATGGGACCGAAAGTGGACGAATCGTAGTGGAGGTCAAGATGGCAAGGCCTTCATGGAGGAGCTTCGCTTACGAAGAGCTTGCAGCTGCCACCGATGGGTTCAGCCCAGGTAAACATCTCCTTCGTTCTGCATCCGGCTGCCATCAATGACTAATTTGGGCTTCTTCCGATTCATCATTTGCGTTCAATTCTTTGATAGACAAGTTGGTCGGCAAGGGAGGACATGCAGAGGTCTATAAAGGGTGTTTGGGCGATGGCCAACTTGTGGCAGTGAAGAGGCTGATAAAGAGGGAGAGCGAGGAGGAGAGGATAGGGGATTTCTTATCCGAGCTTGGAATCATTGCTCATGTGAACCACCCTAACGCTGCACAGCTGCTGGGGTTCAGCGTGGAAGGGGGTCTGCACCTGGTTCTGCAGTTCTCCCCTCATGGAAGCTTGGCTTCTCTGCTCCATGGTAAGGCTGCTGCTGCTTCTCGCAACATAATTCTCACCACCAAACTCTCTAGTCCAGTGATGAAGACGGCATCAGTTCTCCAGGTTCAAAGGAGGCTCTCGATTGGAGGGTGAGGTTTCAGATCGCCTCAGGCATTGCAGAAGGCCTGCGCTACCTCCACGAGGGCTGCCAAAGGCGCATAATCCACAGAGATATCAAGGCCTCAAACATACTCTTAACTGAAGACTTCCAACCTCAGGTGCTCATTTCAGTATCTAAGAGAGAGTCGTGTGGCGGCTTCGATTAAGATTGGTAGCTTTAAGAGTCAATAAAATCTTTTAGCTGTAACATCATCAAGCGAGTAGAGTATCTAAGACACAGTTGTTCTATGTCTCTTTCTTGTCGATCTACATATTCTACTTGACTTGCATTCCAAATTACATTTCTCTACCGATCTTTGAGGATTTTTTTTCTGTAACACGCAGATCTCTGATTTCGGGCTTGCAAAGTGGCTGCCAGACAAATGGAATCACCATGTTGTGTTCCCCATCGAAGGCACATTCGGGTGAGATCAATTGAAGTCCATTTCTTGAGCTTGAATTGGAGTGCTTGTTAAAAGTTCAGTGCAACCGTGATGTGTAGATACTTGGCACCGGAATACTTCATGCATGGAGTGGTGAACGAGAAGACGGATGTGTTTGCCTTTGGGGTGCTGCTGCTGGAGCTCATAACAGGAAGGCGAGCAATTGATTCCTCGAGACAAAGCTTGGTGATATGGGTATGACTGATACTTCACCTTCTTAAGGCTGCTGGTTGATCTCTGTTGCAAGTTCACTACCAAATCTATGCATTAACACCTGGTGATGATCAAAGGATGCTGAAACTTGGTTGTGATCAAGAAATTCTTAGTCAAAATCAAGTCATAAACAAGTAGACAACATGTTTGATGGGAATACACACAGACAAATTGCTGGTTCTTCTGTAGTACATTTTATGTGCCATTGTGCCACCTGAGACATGATCACAGGCTCTGTGTTTGCACCAGGCAAGACCACTGCTCGATGCGAACAGCGTGAAGCAGCTCGTCGACCCCTCTCTCGAAGATGCTTACGATGCGAAGGAACTGGCACGTGCGCTGCAAGTCGCCTCAGCGTGCATTCACCACCTCTCGACGTCGAGGCCAACCATGAATGAGGTGAGAGCCAAACCTTCTCATTGTTACTCCTAAGCTCGAGTGAAACAGGACGGTGCCGTTCTGCGTGCAGGTGGTTCGGCTTCTGCGAGGCGAGGAGGGGCTGATGGAGATCATAGGAAAAGAATCCAATTACAAGGTTGCTAGACCGCCATTGATCGATACTTGTGACATGGACGACTACACCTCTTCGAGGTACCTCAACGATCTCCACCGACATAAGCAGCTTGCTCTGGAGCAGTGAACTCGGCAGTGGACTCTCTGGTGTGCCGCACCTTGTGCATATTGAGTTCTAATTGTATGAAAGGGAGGGAGAGGCCATGCTCATAGCTTTCAGTTGTCTTCCAAATCTAATCTTCAGTGTTGGATCTGCTCTACACTTGTTCCTTTCCTTTGGGTGTAAATGGACTTGTTATTGTTCATGCTTGTTACATGGTCAACAATGTTTCAAATATGTTAGAGATACAATCAACTCACATCAACTGAGAAAACAATATTGAGAGCCTAATTATGAATTTATTATCACCGTTCATAAAAGAAAAATATGGTACCGTATCGTCAACCCCCATCACATAGAGAAGCTTTATAATGTCAGTAAACTAATATAATTTTAAAATTTTAAATAAATAATATTTTTTTAATTAAATGATATATAAAATGCTCACTGAATTTAAATCTAAGATCTGTCGCTTATACAATAATACACTAATCGATCCGTATATGTCATTGCCAACTGATTCATTAATAAGCTCCTACCAACAAACTTATTTATGGGTTCGATCGCAATCGGAGGGCCCATTTGGGTTGGGCCCAAATGCGGCCCATGCGAACGGACGTTCGAGATCTGTGGATGGAATTGAAGCACTGCACGAATTTTGAACCGTCGATTTCCTCGAAGAAAAAGTAAAGAATCTTGATGACCGCCTTTTCGACCGTCCATTAAATCAAGATGTGACAATTTTCCCAATAAAAGAATAAAAAAATCATTCAGGAAACTAAATCACACACCCCTTGTAAATTACAAGCACTTAAATCTATATATTTACACCCGTATTTATATTTTGCTATTTATGGAAAATAATAATTTTCTCATTTATAATTTTAATATAACATACATGTCCCTAAAATACTAAAATCCTCTACTCATATTCATCTGCCATTGCTAAGTTGTATGTAAAAATATTAAGAAGAAAAAAAAATAATATGTAAAATATTTCTAATATTTTTACCGTCTGAAAATGGAAATATATATAAGCATAATAAATAAAGTTGGATTCCTTCGGCTGACACTTTTCCTTTTTCTCATCTCCTCTTTCCTACCTTCGCTTTGTTGCTTTTTTACTCTGAAGCGCCAGCAACCGCTACAGCTACAGCTACAGCTACAGCATTCCTTCCTCTCCAAGAAAACAAACGGGAAGCAGAGGAAGATGATCCTTCGGATCCGAAGCCGTGACGGCCTGGAGCGCGTCACCGTGCCGGACCCCTCCGCCGCCACCGTCGCCACCCTTCGCTCGCTCATCGAGTCCCAGCTAGGCGTCCCCGCCGCTGCCCAAACCCTCTCCCTCGACCCCAATCTCCTACTCCCCTCCAAGGCTCAGACCCCTGCCCTCGACCCCTCCGCCCGCCTATCCTCCCTCCCCCTCGCCCATGGCTCCATCCTCTACCTCTCTTACCCCTCCGGCCTCCGCCGCGCCACGGCCGCTGTCCCCACGCCCCCGCCTTTCACCCCCGCTGGATCCTTTGGCCGCCACAAGATGACCATCGACGACCTCATGGCCCGCCAGGTCCGCGTCGCCCGCCAGGAGTCCCCCCACTGCGCCGCCGCATCCTTTGACTGCGACGCCGCCAACGCTTTCCAGCTGTACGTCGCCGACACCCTCGCCTTCGCCGTCAAGCGCGCCGGCTTCCTCTACGGCCATGTGGATGAGGCCGCCCACTCCGTCGTCGTAGACTTCGTCTATGAGCCCCCCCAGCAGGGCTCCGAGGACGCCGCCACTCTCTTCCGAGACCCCGACGAGGAGGCCCTCGTCGAGGCCATCGCTGCGGGTCTCGGCATGCGCAGGGTGGGGTTCATCTTCTCCCAGGCCGTTGGTCGCAAGGCTGGCACCGCCGAATACACCATGTCCGGCCGTGAGGTCCTGCAGGCCGCTGAGATGCAAGCCGAGGGCGGCATCCCTGAGTGGGTCACTGCAATTGTCAAGCTCAAGGTTGGGGAAGATGGCGCTGCCGACGTGCACTTCGAGGCCTTCCAGATGAGCGACACCTGCATCCGCCTCTTCAAGGAGGGGTGGTTCGTGACCGAGTTCGGGGAGGATGATGACCCCAGGGTGTCGAAGATGAAGAAGGATGTGGTGGTCGGGGTAAAGGACACCAGGGAGGTCGACAACGATTTCTTCTTAGTGCCTGTCAAGATCTCCGATCACCAGGTCAGTTTCATTATGCACGCACAATCTCTCTTTGCTAATAGAATAACTTCACGCTTCAATCCCTCAAAGTAGAAAATTCATAAGATCTGTGTCATATATTGGCTAAATTGGTTGTTCCAATAATGCTAGTTTTGAGTGTTAGAGTGAGGAGAAGATTGAAAAAGAGGCCTAAAAAGAATAGTTTCACATCGATAAATATTGAGAGAGTCGATAATATATATTTGATTTTAGCTCACAATCTAACTGATTTAGCTTTTGGATTGAATTAGTGTCTGTCTCAAGGTATATTCATCCTGACTAGTTTGATCATCTTTAATGGATTTCTAACAAGGAGGCCCTTTGTTGCTCAGTGTCAGTGTTTTATGCCAGGATGACATGATTCAAAGTAATCCAAGGAGAAAAATGTAATGGTTTTAATGTAGCGTGTGTTGGTACAGCAGATAAAAGGTTTGGTATGCATTTCAGCCTGATTTCTAACCTGGAGGATTTTATTTGTGCTGGATGAAGTTTTTTCGACAACAACAAGCCATACCTCTTTCTTATTTAGGCTTGGCTTGATTATAGTATTTCTTAGTTATGATTTTTCTTCTATTTCCTAATTTCATTCTAACAAGATATGTGTAATGTCCACCAACGAAAATGTAGTCAATTCAGACAAAGAAGAGAATGGTCAATGTGCTGGTGAGGTTCTAAATGGGTATGAGTACATACTGGTGAAGTTCAAATTTTGACAGGAAACTTGGATTTGACAGCAATATCTGCAAACCCTTTGGATTTGATTTCATATAGATGTATGAGTCGAGGTTAAGATAATTTTCTGATGATGATGATGAAACCTGATTTTCATATATTTCACGTAACTTGATTATCAAGTCTCTGTTCTAAAGGTTCTTTTACAGGAAAAAGTAGCAGACTGATTTTGAATATTATACAATTTAAATATGACTCATGTTTGGTTGTCTGGTATAATCTTGGTGGAATTGAGGTTTGGAACTCAAGAGCAAGCAGCTGTTGTTTTAAATCTGTGCACCAAATATGTAGCAAAAAAAGGTAGATGACAGAAATAGTAGATGGAGAAGAAAGGTATCAAGAAGAGCAATAAAAGAATAGGTGAAAAGGTGGCCTGCAACACATCTGAACTTGTTTTGGTGATTTCATCGAAAATTCTCCTTTCCTTGAGCACTAATTAGACTACACTTGAAACTCTAAGTTGGGGATTATAAAACAAACACAAACAGGGCCTGGAATAGCTGCCTAATCACGCTCCTATTTTGTTCAGACTAACACCTTTTTTATCGAAGTTCAGGTCCAGATAAAACTCTTAAATAGAAGGTATTGCAACTTAATATTTGTCATCTAATTTATTTTTTTAAACAGAACCAGATGCCCACTAATTAACATAGTCAATTTCTTGGCAAGTTGAATTTTGTAGAACCATGGAAGTTATGAGAATTTTCAGGTTAACATGTCAATGATGGTGCTCAAAGAAGAGGAGAGGTGGATCCCGTGGAGGAAGAAGACGGACAACATATGGACAAGGTTCCTACATGTATATAAAATATGCTAATCAGTGTCTCCAACTCTGATATGCATTGATTATAGCTTACTGGTGTTGTAGTTTTAAATATCTAAACAAAATCAATCTTTAAGTTAAGATGTAATAAGAATTGGCAGCAATTCTATAGGCATAACTTGATGTTGAAATCTCCACTTGAAAATTACACTTTTTTGTTAGCAATAGGTCACTGTATCATGTAAATCACGCATACTTCAGCTTGTATTTATGGCTTTCTAGTTTAACCTCATTTGTTTAGATGTCACGCTCAAGGGTGATACATCAATGACAATTAGATTAGGAACTGATTGGTTTCAGATTAAAGAGTTGTCAGCCCTTGTTTTGACAAATTACGGTTAATAAAGAGTACAAGGGAGTTATAAAAACGACTAGAGAAGAAAATAAGGACCTGGAGCAGAAAAAGGCCACACTCAAACTAAGACCAGGCATTACTTAACTCTTAAACCTTATGATCATTCACTGTGGATCCATAAAAAAGGAATTCATATGGAGTTTGGTTGGATTGTGTCCATTTTAGTTAAATAGTCTTGTTACTTTTTTCTTCAGGAATTTTTTACTTATTTTTATGGGCTAATAAATTTCATTTAAGATTCTAAATAGAAGAGTAGGGATGGTAGATAGTGTAAATACTATCCTTATATAAATTTATCAATGATTTTCAATGTAAAAAGTTTCAGAAAAAAACTCAAAAGGAATTCAAAAAAATGGTTTCTGATAAGAATCCAGTGTCAGAAAATTCATGTTTAGAATTATTATTGACCTTGCTGTGGTTTAGAGAAGACGCCATGCTGCTGCAGGCTGTTTGTATGTGCAGTAAATAAAAAGAACAGTACTACAAATCTAACTATAGCTGCTGGTTGTGGAGTTGATCAACCAAATATCATATGATTCTTATTTTTGGGGATTAACATATTTTATGCTTGACTGATTCAACTAAGATGTGGGGTTCTAGCTTCTATCGAAGTGTAACAGTTGTCACGTGCTCTTCGATAGATCCAACAGCCATTGCTGTTTGAAGGCGATTAACCATTGTGATTTTTCACCGTGGATCAGAAAAAATAATCCATATTGAATTAGTGAGGTTTGGTCATGCCCATTTGAGTTCCATAGTTTCTTAGTTATTTCTCATTGAATTTTCTTCACATTTTTTTATGAGCTATTACAATGTTTGAGGATTCTGAATAGAACAGTGAGGCTGCTAGCTGGTTTAAGGACTATCCTAATCTCTATCTAGCTACATCTAAAAATGTTCCATGGAAGATTCAACAAGATTTTTATTGCTGGCTGTTGGTCCAAACTCATTGATAAAGTGAGTTTCTCAATTTCGAAATTTATCAACGAAGACATCTAACTTGGTTGCAATTTTAAGGTCATGCGACCAGTGGTAAACCCTTCAAGCTTTCTCTAGACCTAAGAATGGTCTAGAAGCATAAGTGGCAAACTTGTTTCTTCAGAGGAATATCATCTTGTAGTCCTACCAGATGTGAATCATTTGGAAATTTTGTTCTTTATCGACATTTGTCTTGCACAATTTATGCATGCTTCTGCAGTCTGTCCAATTATGCTGGCAGATAAAAGGAATAGAAATATGCGTCTGGCAATATCTGCTGGTTGTATAGTGATCAAGCAAATATCGTGTGGTTCCTCGACATTTGCTTTTTATGATGATTATCCTGTTGTTTACTCTATTGATTCAACTAAGTTGCAGAGTAAACATTGGTCAGCAGCTGTTCAATAGAGCCAACAGCCCTTATTTATGCCATTAATCTGTCCCTATTTTACCACTGTACCTTTATATTTTTAATGTGCTCAATTGATATGCAGGGGCCATTATCTTCGAGTTTTCCTATAGAGAACCGAATCACTACTGTAACGTTGAGAACTCTGAAGAACCACTTGGATCGGACAAAGCACCTTCCACTGGTGAAACGCATCTCCGACTTTCATCTGCTCCTCTTCCTCGCAAGGCTTTTGGATGTAAATGCCGACATACCAGCGCTCACCGAGTGTGTACAAAAGCAGTCATCAGTCCCAGAAGGTTACCAGCTTCTGATAGAATCCTTGGCTGCCACCTCCTGAGATGACATGTGCGTTGGTGCCGGATCTATGATTTGCTTGTGGTGGAATCAATGTTCCAAAAATTTGCATTAAACATACGAATTATTACTGTTAATTACTTCTTTCTACTGGAATTTTCATGTAGATATGCTACCTGTGTTCTTTCCAATTAAAGGATCAGTGTTCTGCATGAGTTGGTCACGGGAAGTTCACCAAACAGTGATGGAATGCTGATCTTGCTGAAACTTACAGGAGCTGCAACTGTTCAGGCTATTGCATCGATTGCTTTGGCTAATATTTAAGCTGATCATTCTTACTCGGTAAAACTATTTGGCTCCCTCCAGCCTTCATACGTTCTTGCCGTTCTTACCCAAGCATCTCTACCATTGAAATGGTTCTTTCCTGCCGAAATCTAGATTGTCTTGTACTGCTGGTGTCGAGGCATTGCTGCAGTCTTTCTGATAGAGGCCATTCTGGATAGAATTCCATCATCGGAACAAGAATGTTTAAATGAATTGAGTGCTGAAAACAACAAACAGTAGCCATGAAATTACAGTAGTTTAAACAGACGCAAACAAGACCCAGAGGTTATTATTCCTCCAAGAGTCTCTTATTGAGAGCACCCCACACCATCACAGCGGATGAGGTCGAACATGAAAGGGAAAAGAATAGAACTGTGTGAACGCTCAGCAAAGCAGATGCATGCAGGCACGTCGGGCGTGCAAAGCCGAAGGGTCGACGTCGTGGATCAGTTCACGAAGCGACAGTGCTTCCTGATCTCTCCTTCCTTGCCGGTGAGAACCCCGACGTCCCCCATCTTGGTTATCGACTTCCTGAACGCAGCGACGAAGGCCCCGAAGTCGACCATCGCGTCCACCACCTTGCTCGCGGCGCCATCGGTGAGGAGGACCGCGTCGGACTGGAACAGCCCCTTGTTCTGCTTCAGGTTCACGTAGTAATGGCTGTCGAACTTGAGGCCGCTGCCGGGATCCATGATGACCGTCGTGGTGTTGTCGGTAGGGCTGCACTTAGTCCTCAGGAACGCTGCGTACGCTGGATCAAGCGACGGATCGGAGTCGCCTTTGCCGGTGAAGTTGTAAAGCCTCTCGGAGAATAAGTTGCAGTGGCCCACGCCGATGGTGTGTGCACCTGCAAAACGATAAGAAGAATGCACGAGCTCAAACCTCGTATGCTCATCGCATCAGCTCGACGTCCATTTCGTGTACCTGACAAGATGACGAGATCCTCGACATCGAGACTCTTATTGGCAAAACTCCGGACGAGCGTGGTGAAGTTGGAGGTAGGCCTGGGGATGTTGACCAGAGCCTCAGATAGCAGCGACACGTTACCGTCTCTTCTTCCGGTCTTCACATCCCAGAGGGACTTCCCGAACTGCAGATAGATGGATACTTCTTCTACTCAGGCGCCACGAATAAGAACGACGTCGATGTACTGTTGCATTCTACTTACTGGGAATGAGACCGAGTCTCTCGCGGCCAACGCAACGATATCGGCGCAGGAGACCGTCCCCGGGCAAGCCTCCTCGAGTGCTTCCTTCACCATGTCGATCACCTCGAATCCTGCCAGTGATAGGTTAGGGGGAGCATCCTTTTCTGCAGTGCTCTCTGACGTCGAGTTCAGTAGCAGCGAAGCATCACAACCCTATATACAAGCACGAAGCAAGCAGAGTAGTTATAAGGAGATAAAAATGCCATGGAAGCACATCTACAACGTACCCTAACGAAGCAGTCATGAAAGAACATTCTCAGCAATTTGGCAGGCAGTATGGGGTTCTTCTCCGCTTCCTTATATATTATGGTCTGCACGATCTGCTCGGCGTTGGGACAACTGCTCCCGTAGAAGTTTGGCTTGAGGCCTGCAGATGGGCAACCGGCAGTGCAAGCACCGAGAGTCAACGCCGAGGCCAACAGGACGAGGCGGAGGAGGAAGCTGGACTCCATCTCTTAACACTCGTTTCTGTGCTAGCGATGTTGAGTTCTCGTCTGCCTCATCATCTCCGACTGCAGCCTCCATATATAGAGAGAGGGGTCGGCGAGCATCAACCACCACCGAATTAAACAAGCACTACAGCACTGATCGATACAGCTAAGTAGAGATTTGTTTAGCAGTAGTCATCTGCGTTTGTTGATGACGCGTGTTCCAAAGATTTGATCGACGCGAGCGGCTGGTGGCAACGAACCATCTTGACTTGGTCTAAATAATGTCACGTAAATAAATCATTCTTCCACTTGTTCTTCCCGGTTGACGGTATGGGTGATGAAACCGGTGTTTAGGGAATGATGCATTGGTATTTGCTGACATTAAGCGGTAAAAAATACTCCTTGCTTGCTGAGTTAGAGCATCCACCAGCTTTGCCAGTGAGATGACACCTACTCATCGGTTGACTTGACCCGTAAAACCCTACGGTGGAATCTTGACTTTGTGTGGTTCCACGAGGAGGAGCACAGCAGTTGGTCGTACATGATTAGGAGTACAGAATCCAGCTAATAAATGTCGGCTTTAGAATTAGCACAAGTACTGGTGGTTGGCATGAAAACCGGGTCGGATAGTTCGTACCTCATTGTCGAGCCAACTAAAGTATATGGTGGGCAATAAATTCTCATTTTCGGTTTGCAATTATTTATTAGAAAGTTGGAATGTCAACTTCACTTCGTTCATTAATCTCATTATTTATGTCGAGCCTAAAAGAGTTTTAGATGATCGAATCAATGTTTCTAACGAGTTATCCTCCAACGTATAAAAGTTCAAAAAGTATGATAAAGTGGAAAATCAAAGAACAAAAAAAAGAAGAAAAGGCATTAGGGAGAGAGAGAGAGAGAGAGAGAGGTGTCCTGCAGACCGTCACCTGGACTCCGAAATTAGAACTCGTGTCAGACCCAAAAGCAATTCAATCTCCACTCGATCTGACTCGGTCAACATCCAATAGATTTAAATTCAAATCCTGCATGGGTGGGAAATCTTATGCGTTATCGTACGTCAAGACACAATGGATTCTTACCGTCTCACACTTTACTATTAATTACATGTTATTTTTTATAATTAATTATCTTTAGTATTTTGATCCTTATAATTTTAAAAATTATATTAGAATCCATATACTTATGAAAATAGAATATTTAATTTTATTTTTCTTCACGCTATTGATTTTGCTAATAGAAATATCGCAAAGTTTATCATTGAGCATGTGTTGATTCTGTCTCACTTTATTTTATCATTGAGCACGTATGATATTTCTATCAACAGAGTTGATGACGTGAGAAAAAATAATATTAAATATTTTATTTTTATGAATATAGGATCTTAATATAACTATTTATAAGAATCATAATACTAAAGATAACTGATTACAAAAGATAATATATAATTAGCCCCTTATGACCCACTCGTATGTAACACATTTCAATATTTTGTAAGGATAATAAATTCTCCTATCAAATTAATAACATCTACGAGGATTAATAAAAGATCATGAGACTCAAATAAATCCATCATGATATTTAATTGTCCTTATCATAATCAAATCTCGAAACCTCTATGAAAGATTTCCACATGGATATTTCTACATGCGTAGGATGATAATCCATTTATGCATTATATATAGATATATATA
>LVTN01000097.1:463229-476773 GCA_001649415.1 Musa itinerans | reverse complement strand
TATATATATATATATATATATATATATAAAATCCGTTCGCAACCCAACAAACAAAATGCATGCAATTCGCCGTAGGAAGGAATGCGGCACGAGAATCGAAACGAGTGGTCTTCTCCAAGTTCCGCATTGATGAGAGTAAAAGAGCACCACATTTAAGGGGCTGACTTGGTCTCCCATGACCGTGGTCAAAGGAGTAAAACGGACGGCTCACCCTCGTCCCTGCCTTCATCAGACGGTCGCCTGTACGAAGACGGGCGCTTTAAAAGCCGTGCGTCTCTTGGGTTGTGCAGGAGAAATGCTTGCGGATTGCCTGATCATATAAATAAATGTATATTAGAATGCATGCAGTAGTAAGAGTCACGAGAAGCTGCTCGATCGGCGTTCAAAATATGGATCGTAATCCGTACTGAGCTCTTCTGCATCAGATGGAACACCACCCGACTCACGGGGATTCGATGAAATGGGGTTGAGAGCTCACGGGCGCGGATGCAGGCGAAGTGATGCAGAATCGGAAGGGGACCATTTGACGGAGGAAGCAGCAGCTGCTGCTACTTCTTCTTCTTCTTCTTCTTCTTCTTCTTCTGCAGCACAATAAAATAGCACCTGAACTTTGGGCGCAGATGTGACTCCAGAGAGACGAATTTAAATGCTTTCACGAAAAGTATGGGAGAATCTAAAATAAAATTATTTGCATGCTTTATTTAAAACATGACCATTTAGTTAAACTCTTTATTACATAACCACAAATCTCAAAAGATTTAAAGAATTTTATTATTATATATTTAAATTAAATTAAATTAAATCAAAAAAATAATCCAAGCCTTAATACTATTATGACGCTATCTATAGTTCATCCTCTTCAAAAAGTGAAATGTATTAAGCATTTAGTAATTATAAAAAAAGTGAAATAATGAATCAAAAATATCAATTTTTGTATTTTTTTAATCATAAAATGCTCCATTTTTATAATGTAGAGAGGTCTCTTTGTACTTATATTATTTAGATAATAAATTTATTTATTTTTAAATAAAAAGAAAAGAAAACAAAGAGGGGATGGCGAGGCATTTTTGATATTTAAGCCGTTTCGAGGGGCTGTCTCGGGTTCTCAGCAATAAAAAAGTCGTCGAAGGCAGGCGTTAGAATTTGAATGTGGTGGCCGTTTGAACTCCGCCCTTCTCCTTTTAAATCTCTCTCTCTCTCTCTCTCTCTCTCTCTCTCTCTCACACGTACCAACTTCAATTCAATATTTAATGGATGTCTGGAGTTCACACAAAACTCCAGCTTTGGATTTATGAGCCCCAAACCCCAAATCCCAAATCCCCCCACCTATTTCGATCCCTTCTTCCTCTAGATGCTGTCCAGATCTACAGGCTGGTGGATGCTCCGGATCTATTGCTAGATGCGATCTAGAGGTTCTTAAGATTCAGTAGTACAAACGAGCTCAGCTTGAGGAGTGTGTGTGCGTGGAGAGAGATGACGGGAGTGGTGTTGGTGTCGTCGGCCGGTGGATGCAGGGGAAGGAGAGGGGAGGAGGAGGAAGGGAAGCGGGCTAAGGAGAAGGAGGAGGAGCGACGGAAGCAGCAGCAGATTTCTGTTCTGACGCTGCTCCTGGCGGCAATCAGGCGGTCCATGGCGTCCTCGTGCCGGATGGAGCGGGATGCCGACGACGAGGTCATACCTGCGCTGCAGCACATGGAGATCGGGTGGCCGACCGATGTCCGCCACGTCGCGCACGTCACCTTCGATCGCTTCAATGGGTTCCTCGGCCTCCCCGTCGAGTTCGAGATGGAGGTCCCCGGCCGCGTGCCCAGTGCGAGGTCCACCTTCTTCCTTCTCTCTCTCCCTCCCTCTGTCTCCTCTCTCATGTTGAGTTGGGAGATCAATCGATTCGATTTTGCATTGGTTTTGGCTTCTCTTTGTCAAAAGCAAGTGAAAAATTGAGTCTTTTAGATGGCGATGCAAAGAAATTGGTGGATTATTACTTGTTGAGGGGGGAAAAAGGGCAAAAGACTTCACTTTGGGATGATTTTGTTTCGGATTCCATTTAATCTGCCATAAAATTTGGGAAATCAGTAGTCTTAGAGGATTCAGCTCGTAAACGCATGCAAGAACTCTTTTTTACTGGATCTGTCGCTCCTTGGCTTGTAAGGAGGGTGAATTACTTCCGCAGCCCTTTGTTAAGATGGGAAAGTAGTTTTAACTCTAAAAACATGTGTTTCTGAGAAGTGGAAGAATCCATCTCATGGATACCCCTGACTTGCAAAAGCTACTTCAGTAAGAAATATTAGGGTTTGTTTTTTGGTTAAGTTTCACTTTGCTCCTGTTTGAAATCACAAATTAGGCTCAGTTTCGTGACATACTCTCCTCCTGTTTCTTTAAAAGTACAATTTTAGTTTGGTTACATTTATATTCTCTCCTCTTGTTTGAAAGTGCAATTTGGGTATAAAATAGTTGAAGTTGCTGGTTTTGCTTTAGGTGGGCTTTAGAAATTGCTGCAAACCCTGGATGAACTCGTACAAAGATGTCAGCTAATCTAAAAAAGTCTTCTGATGTAGAGAGTGATTCATTTTGCTGCACCAAAAACCTCAATTGTTTGTTTAATTAGTGAGACCTCATTCTTTAGATTGCTGAATTAAAAAGTAGGAACATGAAAAAGAGAAAGAAAGAGGACAAAAAAACCATGCTGTATTTTGAGGTACTTTCATTCAGAGCATGGCAGCTGTTGTCGACCATCAAGCGAGGAAGCAACTTTTCGTACAGACTCCCCGCTTGCTTGTAATGAGACTGTTACTGCAATGTTTAGAGTGATGTTTCTGTCCTTGGATAAGCTCTGGTAGAGGCCTAAATCTAGTAACTCTACAGATTAAGAATCTTGGAATTATCTTTCAGAGACCACTCTACCATAGGTGACAAATGTCTCATGAGTTACTAGTGTTTATTCTGACCATTTTGCTTTGCATTTATTGTGCAGTGCTAGTGTCTTTGGCGTCTCAGCTCAATCGATGCAGTGTGGTCATGACTCCAAGGGCAACAGCGTTCCCACAATTCTCCTGCTGATGCAGGAGAGGTTATACTCACAAGGAGGTCTTAAGGTAAGCTTGCCTAATCCAGCAACCGTGAGCTTATCATTGAGTACTCAATGTCAGCTATCAAGAACAGAGATTTCTTGATTTGGGTGTGTGGATTGCATTGCAGGCTGAAGGAATATTTCGCATAAATCCAGAGAACAGCCAAGAGGAGCATGTCAGGGAGCAACTAAACAAGGGTACTGTGCCAGAGGACATTGACGTGCACTGCTTGGCCAGCCTGATTAAGGTGAGATCCACCGTTTGGCCAACTTAATCTTGTGATCACTGGGTTGCTGGATTCCCGGTAATCTATCTTTGACACCTTTTGCACCGAAATACATGATTAATTCTAGTTTCATTCTAAATTTTGTCAAAGATCAACCAGCTTGTGGCACCCTCATAATGCAATTAATTACTAAGATATTAATCATTATGTATAGCGTGGAAATTAGATTCAATTTACCACCTAGAACTTTTGATAGGGTGGAAAGGCGGATCTTGTCCACCTTTCTTAGATTTAAATCGAACTATACTCTCTGTGACATTTCAAGAAAGGACTGCTTTTCTCGATGATGGATGGTATAAGAAATACTGTTATTAGCATGGAACATGCTTTAGAGTTTGAAAGTTCTTGCTACTTCATTGATTAGTGGAATTTGGATGGAATGATCGCTGAAATTGACTTGCAGTCCAATGTGAAAACTTCATAAAGATCATATATCTTGTGCATTGAGAGATGAAGAAAGAAGCTTATGCAGTGATATTATTCTGGTCAGGCATGGTTCAGAGAACTTCCGGAGGGTGTGCTGGATAGCCTTTCACCTGAACAAGTTCTTCAGTGCATCACCGAGGAGGAATCGGTGCAGCTCGTGAAGCTGCTTCCGCCGACGCAGGCTTCGCTTCTCAACTGGGCCGTTGAGCTCATGGCTGATGTTGTTGAAGAAGAAGAACTAAACAAGATGAATGCGAGAAATATCGCCATGGTATTTGCTCCAAACATGACTCAGGTACCGACATCATTCCAGGCCGAGCTTCCCCCATCTATCGGTCTTCGAGCATTTGTGATACTGATGGCCTTCCTTCCTACCAGATGTCGGATCCTTTAACAGCTCTTATGCATGCTGTTCAAGTCATGAACTTGCTCAAGACCCTAATCCTGAAAACGCTGAGGGAACGTGAAGAGGCAGCCATGAGCGGGTATTCGGACTTCTCATGTTCTCCTTCATCCCACAACCAGGGAGACGATGATTACAATAGCCAGAAAGATGTAGACATGAGCGAAGACGAATCGAGCGAGATCACATCAGACAATGAACCAGAAGCCTACAGTGAGCTGGTGGTGGAACCGAGCTTGTGTGACTCCACAAGATGCATCTCGGGTAGTCGCACCTGTAGCCAGCGTTTCAGTGGTCACTTCACCGAGGATGAAGACGACTCGCTAACCGATATCGAAGTATGCTTCCTGAGGCAACTGGAATGGAAGTCCGAGGATGGAAATCAAGGAGAAGATAGCATTAGCATGGATATATCATCCGGTGGTCAAGCAGAGATGCAAACTTGTCATTCCGATGTTGTTGTTAATGTTGAAACTTGTCTCTCATCGATTGAAAGAAAAGAAGATAGCTCCATCACAGACAACGAAGGTGACTCGGATGCAGAGGCCGAAGTGAAGGATCCGTCGAAGCAACATGAAAGCAGTGAAGTAGTGATGGTTGACTCCCAGTGGATATCATAGTCAACAGCTAGATTGCTTCCTTACCACGCTCTGATCGTGTGGGTTTTGTTTAGCTCACTTGTATTTTGTATGTGAAGGACTGGATTGGATTGTCGTGTTGTTGTGTTGTCGTTGGGGTCTTCATCAGCATGGGGGTGAGGGTGGCTTGTTTGTATGAGACCGTGAATGAATGACTTGTTCATGCGTTGTTTTGTTTGCTTCATGAACAGTGGTTGGCTGAACTCTCATGCGTGCGGTACTTGTGATTAGGCATTCCAATTTTAATTAGTTTGAAATTAAAAATAAATAAATTATGATAAAAATTATCTTGATCTTCTTAATATTTTGATATTATATTATCATGATTATAAATCATAAAAATTATAATAACATATTATCATGATTTATTAATAATAAAAATCATGATCGATCTCCCATGTTATGAAATAATTTAGTAAATGTTTTATATTTATTATTGATTGAAAAAATCATATAATTACCATATTTTGTAATATCTATATAAATTCAGTATCAACAAAATTCAGTGTTTTTTTTTTCTCTCAAAGCCATAATTGCTCTAAGAAGATTTCTTTTTCTTGATTCTCACTTTACTATCGTTGCTTTGTACCTCCTCTCCTCTTTTATGGTGGTTGAAGGTAGCATTGTAACTCTTTGTTGCTATTGCTTTGTACCTCCTCGTGGTTGAAAGCAGCATTGCAACTCTTTGTTACTATTCTTTTGTATCTTATCTTTTATCATGCTTGAAGGTAGCATTTCAACTTCCATTGAGTTTTATGCTTTAGCAAGCCACTCTCTCTTATAAGATATTTTGGGTCTTTTTCTTCTCCACTTTTCGATATAATCAGTAATACTTCTTCAACTAGTCACTTATCTCTTGTCATCCCCAACTCCTTTATTTTTGAAAATATTCTTATTTCCATTAACGTTGTAGTCGAAGCAACTCTTAAACTCATATCGATAAACTATACCTCTTGGTATAATCAATTTTATTCTCTTTTAATTAATTTTAATTGGTTATATATATGACACCATCAGTTACCCTTCTTCACAAATGATTAGAGAGAAAAATCTTGAAGTTGTTAATTTAAAATGTACTTTTTGAATCCGTGAAGATCATATTCTTAGGAGTGCTATCGTTACCTCTCTCTCTCTCTCCTTAAATTATTCCGTACTTAGCTCTCTTATGAAGTGTGGACCAAACTTGCAACAATGTTTGCCAACTAATCTCGTGATCCCTTTATACAACTTCGATAAACTCTCTTCAAACTTTCTAAGAGTATAAAATCTATTTTTGACTATATGTAGGTAATCAAAACTCAATCCAATGCACTTGCTATGATTGATGCACCTTTTGATGATGAAGAGATCATTTTTTATGTATTAAATAGTCTTGGTTTAGATTACAAAGAGATCTTGGTTGCGATTTATGCTTGTGATAGTCCTATATCCATTGAAGAACTTTATGATAAGTTTTCTGACTATAAAACTTATCTTAGACGAGAGTCAACACTTTCTTGTGCTGCTTCTATTATTATCAATTTTGCTAACAAAGTTAATTTTAGTAATAAAGGCAAGATTCACAACCATCAAGACGATCACCATCTTTTGACTATATTGTCGCTTGTAAGCAACTATTTTATAGTTGTTTCAACCTTAGTACCCACCTTATTCTACATATCTTATTGTACCACATACTTGTTTTCATTACCATCATCGTGTACTCACTTTGTTGTTTAATCTTTTCAACCTTTATCAAACTGACTTGTTATTTTTGGGGCTTCTCATCATATCACATTTGACTTGAATAATCTGTCTGTTCATTCAGATTATGATGGTTCAGATGATATTATTATAGGTGATGGTAAAAGTTTCAAAATAACTTATACTAGTTCTACAAATCTTTCATCTTCCTCAAAATCTTTTTTACTTTATAATGTTCTTTGTGTTCCTCATATAAAAGAAAAATCTAGTATTTGTCTCTAACTTATGTTCTTTTAATAATATTTCTATTGAATTCTTACTCTCTTCAATTGTTGTGAAGGATCTCAACACGAGAGCACATCTCATAGAGGGGCAGAATAGATATGAAGTTTATGAGTGATCAACTATTGCACCATTCAAACCCATCTTTGCTCTAGCCACTATCAAAGCTCTATTTTAAGAATGACACAATTACTTAGGATATTCTTCTTTTTAAGGTTTTAAATCATATTGTCCATCGTTATAATTTATCTTTATTATCATCATCTTGCCATCTCTTTTCATGTAACTCATGCAAATGTAATAAAATACATAAGCTTTTATTCTTTACATCCTCTCTCACAATCTCTCACAAGCAAATCATCTCTTGAATTTATATATTATGATATTTGGGGTTCTTCACTAATCCAATCTCATGACGGATTTAACTATTATCTTATTTTCGGTAACTATTTTACAAATTACATGTCATTATTTCCCATAAAGTAAAAATATAAAGTATCCATCATTTTTTAAAAGTATAATTCAATGATATATTATTTTATTTTACCCAGATAATAGTGATGAATTTAAAAAGCTTCATAATTTTTTTGAAACGAATAGAATCTTTTATTTTCTCACCCCTCACGTACTTTTGAAAATAATGGGACCGTGGAACATCATCATCAACATATCGTCTATATTGGTCTTATACTCTTTGCTTAAGTTTCATTATCTTTTCAATTTTGATCTCATGCATTTGTCACGTTAACTTATCTTAGTAATTACATGCATATTCCACATCTAAACATGGTTTTCTCATTTGAAAAACTATTTGGATCCACTCATAACTATAATAAATTTTATGTTTTTTTAATATCTATGGTATCCATGATTTAAACCTTTCACCCATAACAAACTATAAGCCCAATCAAAATCATGTATTTTTCTTAGATATTCTACTAATCAAAATGCTTTTAAATGTTTTGATCCATCAACCAAAAGAATTTTCATTTATTGTCATGTTGATGTTATAGAATTTATTTTTTTCTTAAAAATCACTTTTACCCTCCCCAAATTCATAAGCCACCTCATATTATCATTCCCGTTCAGGTTGAAACATCAACCCCTCCCACCAATCCAAACACTTTATCCACTCAAATCCCACCAGGCCCTTTCTCAATGGTGTATGATAAATAATAGATTTTCTCATCCATCCAACTTCCTCGTGAGAGTGTCATGTAAAAAGAGAATTCATAGTAAGGTTTGGTTTCAGTACCCCTACTTTAAATTCTTCTCGTCCAATACATCATAAAGAAGTCATTGACCCTACACCAATTTATCTGATAGTTACTAGATCTTAAAATCAAGTCTTTAAACTAAATAAATATATTTTTTATTTTATAAAACAATCCCAAGATTATATTTCTTAGCCTTCTACTGTTAACCAAGCCTTAAAAATTTTTGAATGGTGAGTAGCAATGTTTGAAGAATATAATGCTTTGTTACGAAATGGTACATGTGACTTAGTCCAATTCCATCTAAGTCAAAACCTTGTACAGTACAAATAGGTTTTTCGTATCAAACGAAACCTTAGTGAGTCCATTAATAAGCATAAAGTAAGATTGGTTGCAAAGAGATTTCATCAACGTCCAAGCCTTGAGTACCATAACACATTTAGCCCAGTTGTGAAGCCAATAATAATTTATATTATTTTATGTCTTGCTTTGTCTAATAATTGGAGACTTTAATAGTTGGACGTGAATAATGTATTTCTTAATGATTATATTTTGGAGGATATATTTATAAGGTAACCTCTAAGCTTTATTAATCATAATTTTCCTCAACATGTTTGTAAGTTACACAAGGCTCTTTATGGTTTTAAGCAAGCTCCTTGTGTTTGGTATCATGAACATTGAATGCATCTAGTCTTAGTTGGATTTCATAATTATCAATCCGATAATTTATTGTCCATTTATTCTCACGAGGTCATAATCATATTTTTATTAGTTTATGTGGATGACTTAATTATTACTAGTAATAAATCAATAATAATTAATCAGTTTATTTAGTAGCTTGGAAACAAGTTTTCTATTAAAGATTTTGGGTCTCTCGGTTATTTTCTTAGTAAGTAATCCACAAGGTAAATAGTCTATTTCTTTCTTAACAAAAGTATATTCATGACCTTCTTGATCATACTAAAATACTTGAAGTCAATATTGTTACTATACCAATCTCTACAAGTGTTCCTCTTACCGTATTTGATAGTGCTAATCTTAGTGACGTTACTAAGTATCATCAGGTTGTTAACTATCTATAGTATTTGACATTTACTCGCTTGAACATTGCATATGCAGTGAATAAATTATCTAAATTTATATAAAAGCCTACACATATGTTAAATAATCTTAATTTATATAAAAGCCTACACATATGTTAAATAATCTTAATTTATATAAAAGCCTACACATATGTTAAATGCCTTCTTCGGTACTTAAATAACACTATTGATCATTGCTTATTTCTTTAAAAAAAATTTCTTTTATTGCTTTATGCAATTTGAGACGTCGATTGGGTAGGTAATAAGGATGATAAGACACCTACTAATGTTTGTATTGTATTTCTTAGTCACAATCTAATCTCTTAGAGTTATAAGAAATAACGCTTTGTTACAAGATCTTCTATGGAGCTTGAATATCGAGCGGTCACCTCTACAACTACTGAAATTTATTATATTCAATTATTACTCTATGAACTATTTATCACAATCTCTTATCCTTCATCTATATATTGTGATAATATCAGGATAACGTATCTATGTGCTAATTCTGTATTTCACTTTCGAATAAAGCACAAAGCTATTGACTTTCACTTTGTTCGTGACAAAGTTCAAAATAGTGAGCTACGTGTCTCTCATATCTTATCTTTCGGTCAACTTATAGATGCTTTTACCAAGCCTTTATCTCACTAGCAATTCCTTATACTTCGGTCCAAGATTGATGTCTCCAATAGGAGTACTATCGTGCGAGGGCATATTTGAAAATATATTATTGAGAAAATTAAATCATGATAAGATTATTATGATCCTCTCAATATTTTGATATTATATTATCATGATTCTAAATCATAAAAATTATGATAACACATCATCATGATTCTATCAATAATGATGATCATGATCTCAACGTGATCTCATATATTTTGAAATAATTTAGTAAATATTTTATATTATTATTGATTGAAAAAATTATGTAATTACCATACTTCGGAATCCCTCTTTGTATATATAAATTCAGTATCAATAAAATTTAACTAGTCATTTTAAATTGACCTAACTATTAACTAGATGTAGTGTGCTAAATTTAACACCTTCATGTTAGTCGTGAATCATCATATCATCGTTTACCGGGTCTTTGTAGATTTGGATTATGTAAACAAAGTTGAACGGGGTTAATAGTTCGGTGGTTCCAAATCGAATTGAAATCGAAGTCATACCTTTTAGTTCTAATACTTAAAAATTAGAACGAAATCAACAATTCTAAATAAGTTGAATATAAATAAGTATCGTGATGTAGTGGTTAATATGATAAATCGTTTAGATTTAAAGCCTAAATAACATGAGTTTAATCTTCGTGGAGTATCTTAAAATTTTTTTAATCAACTGAAACTAGTTGATCAAATTAGAACCCAAACTAAATCATCAATTCAGGTTTGAAACCAAAATCATTCAGAATTAATATCGATGGTTCCGGAACTGTAGCACCCCGATCCAAAGGATCGTTATGAATGACCCAAATTGACCTAATTAAGAGTTAAACGAAGTGTGTTAAAGTCAATACTTTGATAATTAGCCGTGAGTCATAGAAACCTTAGATTGTGTTCGTCGAGTTTGGATCTAATAAGCAAATCAAATCTTGTTGAAGATTCGGTTCGATCGCCTTGCTTTTTGATTTGATTCGACTTAATTTTCCTTTTCTACTAAATGGATTTCACGGATCGGGTCAGGCCCGGCGACCCGTGTCGATAAATGCGCAAGTGGCCGCGGCGTCGCCGGTCCTTTCGCCTCCTCGACGCGCCGCGCCCCCTTCTTCTCCTCCACCGCCGTTAGCTCTTCCGTCGAAATCATAGTTCCAGATGAAGTTTCTGGACTGGTATTTGAAGATTGCGGCGGTATCGGCGCTAATCGGGGCTTCGATGGAGCTATTCATGATCCACACCGGTTTCTGTAAAGCATCCTCCTTTCTCATCCCCTAATCTTCTTATTTATGGATTTGTTTGCCCCTTTGCGCTTTGCTTTGTTGTTATTATTCTCCTTGGACACCCTCAGGGGGTTTATTGTTTGTGATTTCGTGGGAAAGCTGAAATTTCTAGGGCTGGAATATTTGTAGTAGAATACAACAAAGTTCGATCCTTTTGAGGAGAGTAGACCGAGAGAAGTAGTATTAGCATCAGCATCTGATAAAAATTGAGTTTTTTCATCGGCTTTTTTTGCTCAAATTAGGGCATCTCTCGTGGCACTACCAAATTAATTTAGGTTTTGAGAGGTTAAAGCGTGATCATTGATCAAAGTCGCTTCATTTGCATCTAATACCTTAGCATACTTTTGTGTTTCCACTATTGTAAGAGGAATATTTGACTGATCGAATTTTTGTTGTCCAAAATTTTCACTCCATCTTAAGTGTCACTTGTTTTCAAATAAAATTTTCTAGTGCATGACCATAAATAATTTTTGCTCACCTTGAGATTTTTTTTTTTAACTAACTAAATAAGACTTATCATCTTTATTCTTTTTTTGTTTGTCATGTGCTATGGTTTTTCTGCCTTCAAATGATAAATTATGTGTCAAACAAAAACATACTCATCCATCTTGTTATTTCAAGTGCCAATGTCGATTGAAAAGATTAAATAGGTACCTGAAGAAGTGTTTGTCTTTGAATAAATAGTATTTATGTACGTGTCACCAAAATGAGTTGTTCTAAGTATGCAAAGTTGTTGTTGTTGTCAAGATTTAAGATCTCCGTTTGAATACCAGTTTAGATATCTTGTCGAACCGGTGCGGTATCGGTGGCACCAAGAAAAGATGAATATGGATCGGTACCAAGTTATATGGTTCGACGTACCGATCCTTGATCGGATTAGTAAATCCTGGTAGTAGGTATCTTTTCTTTTTTTGACATAAAAATCGATATTGTGAACAAAAATATTGAAGGGCAATCGTTTGGGGACAATCCAAAATTCCAAAATCCATATCCATGGAAATGGTCTTTATTTATGAGGGAGAATAGCATGAGATCACTTTGATTAAGCTTCGACTGTGTATCGTGACAGTATCTATTGTTCTTTCCGCACTCCATGGTTTCAATTTGTATCCATGGTTTCAAGCCAACAACTTAAGCTTGGATGATAAGTTCCTAATTGAATTAATTCCGTAATATGTCTCATAAGTTGGGGCTTTATGGTCTTGTTGTTGTTGTTGTGGTTGTATTATGTGTATCGACATTTTGTGTGCTGCCATTGGTTGTATAAACTGGATATCTCCAGTTTATTGACTTGTGCATATGACAAATGATGCCGTTTTATGCGATGGAAGGACTCGATTTGGAGTTTAGATGTTGTTTTCTTCGCCTTCTTGAAATCAACCTAACTCTGTCAGTAGATTCACTATTGTTTGTTCTTCATGCACCATCTCGGTGTATTTGGCAGACGACAAGGTCACTGTTCTGGAGTCGGAAAAACGTGTCTGGGAGAGCTCTGAAGAAGCTCAAGCCATCAGAGAAGCTCTTAATCCTTGGAGAAAACATATGACGAAGAAGCAAGAAGATCCTCATGAGTGCTGAGATTGAGATTCTGTAGCAGTTCGTTGGTGAATGTTATTTTTCTTCTTCAGGACCATCACAACCACTTTTTTTTTGTTTCTGTTGGAAGAGCGATCATTTGGTGATATTTGGTATCAGGATAAGATCCAGTCTTGGATTTAAAAATATTGAGTACCAGTAAAATGTAATTCTCTCTCGATGTGGGATGGGATAGAAATGGGAGATAATTATATCCCTGGTTGGCGTCCTGCATCATATAGAGCCCAGGATTGTGTTTATGGATTCGTGGCGACATCTGATCTCTCTCCGTAAGCTTACCTTGAGGTAGAACCAAAAAAAGAAATGGCTCGAATCCCATGGCCTCATCCTCTTTCTGAACACACGACCAGCGCGCGCCATTCAAGATAATAGAACTGATCCTAATAATGACGCTCGAGAGAGAGAAGCAGGACGACACAAATGATGAGTGACGTGAGGAGATGCGGAGTCACAAGAAGAGAAAAAAAAAATGATATCAAACAGGCCGGGAATCAGTCTGCATCATCCTATTCGCTAGTTGAACCCATAAATAAATACCAATCGAACAGTAAGAAATGAAAAACCTTAAAACCATATTTTGGATAGACAGACAAGACTACGACTAGAGGTGCATACGTTTAGAAATATTTTGGATGGTTTGCACCCTTTTTTTCTTGTATGTAATTATCCCGTCATATTGTACCTCCATCTTTCTTTTTTGGTTGAGTGCTCAGTCGCGAGCCTGCCTTCATGTCTTGGTTGCAACGATATCAACCTTCTACCCGATTGCAATCGGAGAGGAAAAGACAATATCGCTGGTTAGACTAAACAGTCCACCGAACCCCTTCCTTCTCCTCGTATATTTCTTTTGGATCCATCCTCCTCCCCACTTCATTGTATTTTTGGTATCCACAACTATTCACAAACTACCCCCCGCACACCACGCTC
>LVTN01000097.1:444679-463218 GCA_001649415.1 Musa itinerans | reverse complement strand
ATTTCTCACACGCCCCCCCCCCCCCCCCCCCCCAATTAGCATATGCATACATATATATATAAATTATAAGAAAAAATGCCAGCCAGAACCGCATAAAGTGAAGCATATTGAGATGAAAGCAATGACTAAGTCGAAGCTAAGAGCAAACTTTAAATATTTTTCTGAGTTACCTAGATTGCAACAGTCGGAGGAGGAGATTACACGCCTACAGAGGATCAATGGATGAAAAAGCATCATCTGCAACATCCATTAGCTGGCAGCTTCTTGCGCACCTCTGACACTTCAGGCGAAAATTCAGTCACTCGGCTTGTGTTCACATAGGAGCATAGTGAACTCTGAGACTTGATTGCAAACTCAACAGAACAGAGGTTCCCATGCATTATGCAGCCTTTCCTCACACAGGCACCCACGTATAGACATGGAATCACCAACCTGCAGTAACCCTGCACTGCAGTTCAAGGTTTCCATAAGCTGCTGAAGGTACCCAAGTTGATCTCTTGAGTATCATGCGGAGTCCGAGATAAGTAAAATGTCAGGTATAGATGCAGTATCCAGCTCCCAATAACCACGAAGTTTCCCTCCTCTTTCGTTTGTCAGTCGGAATGAAGGTATCTTATGAGAGAATCTAATATATTCATTGACTGGTACAAACATGGTCACAGCTTTTCCTTCGCTTTCATGTTTGAAAACGGCTCTATAACCATCAACCTTTGTCAAAAGTCGAACTTTCAGGCCAGCGTCCATGCATTCAGAAATTTCCACCACATCATACTCACAGTTTTGCCAGTCTGAACGGCTCCATCCAGCACTCCAGTTCTTGTATACAGCCCAAATCTCACCATGGCATGGAAGAATGTCATATCGGTTTCTTCTAGCACTTGGTTTGGCCTGCACAAGATGAGAAAACATACCCATGTTCTGGAATGCCACGCTCTGCTGTTCCACTTTAAATGTTCCACATGCAACAGGCATTCCCTCTTGTATCCAGTGTGCCTCCTCCTCTGATACAGGACAGGCCTCAAGCCATGCTATATGCACTTTATGATCTTCCAACTCAACTTTCTTTACCCATCCATAGTAATTGGGATACTGATCTATTTCACTGTATAATGCCCAAATCTGACCACGTTGGACATTTTCTATTGACTTTCCCTCATCAAAATTGTGAAATTCTGCTTCAGGATATTCAACGACAAGGGGGCTCGAGGATGACATTGGAGATGAATTTTCATTTTCAGCAGAATTATCATGGATATCAGCACCATCTAACCTGTCTTCCTCTCTTATCACTACTTCAGGCTGCTTTGTATCATTTTGTGCATGCTTCCAAGCTTCTGATTGCTGGCATCCACCAGCTTGATATCGTTCTGCATGAGTAACATCCTTCATTCCAGGTTCCACCTCATTGTCTGCGGACTTGAAACATGAAACATGAGATTCACTCAAATTTCCAACTCCACTTGTACCACCACCAAGACTAACGGAAGGAAATGACTCTGAAAAGTCAGTAGGAAGAGATGCTGGATCAAGCTCCAGACAACCTTGAGGAATGCCTTCTTTTTCGGTCCCATTCAACCTGTAAGAAGGGATACCGTGAGAAAATCTAAGTATTTCATTAGGTGGTATCATATATGGAGCCATAGCCATCTCCTTTGCTCGCATGAACAAGCTCACAAAACCTTCTATCTTAACCAAGGGAATCACACTGATTCCAGCATCCACTGCAAAATCTGAAAGTACTTCTATAACTTCATACTTATACAGCCTATGATTGCCAGCATCAGATCTCCACCCAGCATTCCAGTCCTTGAAGAGAGCCCAAACCTCGCCCTTTCTAGGATATATATCATATGAATTCCTTTTTTTCCCCTTTTCCCAAGACACAATATGTGAGAACATCAGATGATCTTCAGCGAACTGTGTGGATCCTAGTATATAATTCCCACAACCAACTGGCAATTCCTCACCGGACCAGGCTGTCTCAACTTCATTTAAGGGATTATGCTCAAGCCAAGTTATCCGCAACTTGAAATGTGGGGCATGTACATGACGAATTCGTGCATAGAATCGAGGCATTCCATCAAGATTATCGTAGAGTGCCCATATCTGATCAACCGAAAATTTATTTATATGCCTAAACTTCTCAAAGTCATAAAATTCTGGATCAGGATATGTCAATGTATCATGTTCAGGTGAGGTCTTAGATCTGGAATCAATGCTAGACTCCGCTGCAGGCCCTAACTTCTCTTTCGTGCCCGTATCTAGTTTGCTTTCCCCTATCGGATCTACATTAACACCTTCACTTCCATTTAGTGGTTGCTTTTTGGAGGCATCATCTTTGTAAATGTTCTCCATTTTATCATCACCAAATTCAGTGGCTTTGACACTCGAAGTCACCCCATCAGTATCAGCATGGGACGATCCTGCATGCCCATCAGCACTACCTGATGACTCACCTCTCCACTTTTTGTAACTAGGAGAATTTATAAAGTCATCATCATCTTCGCTTCCGACTTCACTATAATTAATATTCTGCTTAAGCCTGGTTGACCTTCGTGGCGCAGACGATGAAGAATACTGCTTTGCTTGAGGGCCATCTACCTCAATAGCTATGTCTTCTTCAACATCAGTGCTATCTGATTCACTGGATTCCACAGCCACCTTTCTGCTCCTCTTCAGATTAGCATTGGCAGTTGAAGGCTTAGCAGTCTTCCCTCCTTCATACATTTGCCTGGGGTTCTTTTCCTCAAACTGAACCTCATTACTTGCAACACCTTTAACATCCATTCTGTCATCTGTAGCCATGTTTGTAGGTCCACCTCCATGCCCATCGGGGGCCCATGGTCCTCCACCAACACCTCTCTTAAGCCCTGTACTAGAAGAGGCATTTCCAGATTGACTTTGCAGGTTAACATTATTAGCTTGCTGAACGGGAATCTGATGATGTGAATTTCCAACATTGTTCCAGGATTGACCAGACTTTACCCCAGAAGGCGCAGCTTCTGCATTCAAATCATATGCAATGAAGGGCTTCGAACAATGCTGACAGCGGAGAGTTTTGTTCAATATGCTAAGGTAGTACTGGTATCTCATGCTGCAATTAGGACAAATAGTCCAGAATGTATTGGCAGTAGCAAAAGCTGATGGTTGCTGCTGTTGCTGATTTAGGCCATTAAAAGACACTGCACTGAAATTGCTTCTAGCATAAAAGCTGTTCCTCATCTGTGGAGCAGGCTGCCTGGAAGAGGCAGTTCTGATATTAACATTCATTTTAACATCATAGTGTTGTCGTGTTACTCGATCGGACAGAATCTTATGTGCTTCTCCAATTAACTTGAAGGCAGCCTCAGCACCTGCAAATTGGTTTTTATCAGGATGAAGTAAAAGTGCAAGCTTTCGGTACTGTTTCTTGACAGATGAGTCATCTGCTGTTGGCTCTACTTGCAGAATCCCATACCAGTCCATCTCTCCGTTAATTTTAGCATCAGCAGAGCAATGAACTTCACAGACAGTTAACATCTGAGAGATGTTCTCAAGCTCTGGAAAGAGATGCTGGGCCTTCCGAGCAATCTTAAGTGCCCCAATGAAATCTCTACTTTGCATCTTCTTTTCTGCAACTTCCCTCGCTCTGATAGCCTCTTCCTTATTACACTCCATCATGTAATAGAAATGACAGAACACACTTGTACTGCCAGATTGCGCTTGATTTTCCACTCTTGAAAATCTATATACAAAAAAGATCACGACTCCTCTTCTTGCTCAGGTTTCGACGCAAACCATAGCAAAGAGCAATCCTCATTTAATTTTAATTCCTTTCAAGACCAGCTTCTTCTCTGGTAGATCACCGCAGACAGTAGGCCATCAACAATAATCACCACAATTTAATGAAATTGATGTACCTGAATACAGTACCAGAACTTTATATAACAATAAGAGATTGTCAAATACAAGGGTTCACCAAAAAGCCAATATGTAACTTCCGCCGAAATCTTACATTTCATCCAATTTTAGAAGCTTCGAGGCCAATTTTCCTGATGAAATTATATTAGCAAAGGTCCAAGCAAAAACCTGCAGTATAAGACCATGTCTGTAATTTTCTTTCAAAAACAGTGATATCATACACGTTATTCTTATGCTACAGCTCAAAACTATTTTATCTATAAATGAAGCCATTATACCTGTGTTATTTTTTTAGAATTTATTAATCTTATTTCTAATTTTTTAGTTTTCAATCTTAACCAAAAGCCATCTCCATAATTCATGTATCATAAAAGTATCTTGTTAACACAACTTGCATGGATAAAACTATGCTGGATTGATCTTTTATGGCTTCATGTAGGTATGTAATGTAACAATGAGGATATATACTTTTGGCTGTCTACATACAAATGGTTAACACACTTCAGCATGTTAAATGTTATGTTAATCATATTTCCTATTCTCTATTGAAAGCAACATAATCTTTATTGAATGAGAGAAACATTTTAAAAACTGAGATTGAAAAGCTAACAAGGACTTTGAGCATATTTTACCAACATGCAATGAATTGCTTAATATTAAACTATTGATCAAATTTATCTTGCTTAACTATGGATTGTTGTGCAATCAAACTATATGCTTGGATTTAAGAAAATACCATCATGCGTTTGAAATTAATCCCCTGGATTTTGATCGATCAAAATAATATCATTAGCATACGACATGGACCAAGAAATTTTATTAATTTTACCTAGCAAGTTCACCAAATATTAGTGCAAAAAAATGACTTAAAAGTGATGCTTCACATAAGCATGTAGCTCTACCAAGCTCGCTAAATACTCTTATTGTTCTAACATTATTGAAAACTCCATTGTACATATCATTTATCACCAATTTAATTATTAGATACAAATCCTTTTTTACAACACAACATTGTATTCCTGGGAATTAGTACAATTTTAAACTTTTTCTATGTCAATAATAACCACTTGCAACTTTTTACCTATATATTTTTTTCCATTAAGGCCAATTAATAAATAACATCTATAATATATCCTCCTAGGCATGAAATCCAACATGATTTTCAGAAAAAACATGCTTCATATCTTAATTTTTGTTCAATCATCCTTACAAAGTTTCACAGTATTACTTGTTGTCCTAAATATGCTGCCATTAGAAAGACATTTAATAACACCCTATTCTTTTAAATTAGCATCCAGAAAAACTTCCATTCACCAGGGTTTTTTAAAACTTTTTATTATTATTTAATTATCTGAATTATCACCTAATCTTCTAAGCTCTTCCAAACCTCCATATACACAACATTTTATTTTTACTCAAATATTTTTATCCTCTTCAAAACATTATTTACTTTACGTGTCCTAATTTTTGAACAAATCTATAATTTGGTCTTATTACTCTTTCTTACCAAAAAAATAGGGCATTTGTTAAATAATTTATCTATCTCTCCTTAATCTCAATTCATGTACAAGCAACCTTTAGTCTTCAATATCATGCATCTAATAATAACTAAATTCCCCTTTCCCTTCCCCTAACTCTAGCAAGTACATATGTATGCCCCATGTCTTTAACCCCTTACTATAAACTTTTAACTTTCCTACACTCAATTTCAGCTGCTATAATATATATCTTCTACAATTCTCCCTATATCTACAACTCTACTAGCATCTACAGC
Source organism: Musa itinerans (assembly GCA_001649415.1). Taxonomy (NCBI): domain Eukaryota; kingdom Viridiplantae; phylum Streptophyta; class Magnoliopsida; order Zingiberales; family Musaceae; genus Musa; species Musa itinerans. The sequence goes on along the minus strand of LVTN01000097.1, from coordinate 457,544 downwards.
AAAATTTCTTTGTAATAAGTGTTTTTTAAGCTTCATTACAGCATCAAGCCTCCCTATATGCACTAACCTTATGTAAATGCTCTACGGTTCTGCTAATCTAATTAGCTGTCAAAGTCCACACAGCCTACTAGGTCTGCAGTTTGCCTTAAGCAAGTGTACATAAGAGGAAAATATTTCAAGGTCGAGCAAGAAGAGAGGAAGAAAGAACCATCAAAAGCGAAGGAGAGACAGGAAAACTAATGATCAGCACTAACTATTAATGATGTCATAGCCATGAAGCTACAGCTAATGATCCATACATCATAATTTCACCTTCCTCGAGCACCCCGAACATCCTTAACAGCCATGAAATCTGATATGTCCCTAAGTATCTTTTCTAACGTTGCAATATAGAGATTAAAATAAGATGATTATTGAAGGCCAAAATAACAAACCTATAACATAAATAATGAAATAAATCCTGAAGATCATCTGCCATTGCTTCATCAGCTTATTTGTGCCTTTGAGGTGCACATTATTTCCTACAACAAAGGCTATCATCCCCTTTTATCCAAGCACTAGTGATATTCTATGGTTTCGTGCTGCAACTGCAACGAATAAGGTCGAGTTTTTTACCTGCCTATTGATAGTAATCTTCAATTTAGTTATGAAACCTTAGAGGAAGCTGCAACAGATATATAACTCCAGAAAAGAAACAAGGTAGATAATCATTACACGACAAAACAACACAATATGAGTTTAACATTAGAATCACACTCTTACAATCTGCTAATAACTTGTTTCACTCCAAGGAAAGGTCAGTTCAATCTTTTGAAAAATGAGAAAATAAAGCTGACAGCACAAGCTATATTATGGCCCTGAGGTATTATGTAGCTTAGAAGATTAGGATAAAGAAAAACCACAGCCATCCAGGCACTGAGCAGAAAGTCAACTAGAAAGTTTAACACTTAAAAACTGCAAAATGTCATATTCTCAGTAGCAAAGAACAGTACAAGACCCTTGTCACCTGTCCGCATCAAAATCCAGCTATAAGTCCGAAAATTCAGAACCTGCAGAACAAGAACCATAAGCAATCATAGTAGGCTCTCTTATGACAATGATATCGCGGCTAGAAGTCCAAAATTTTGTTCTAGACTCTCTTGAGATTATGGAAAAATGAGAGCTACAAACAATCTTGTCACACTTTCTTGTAACAATGATATCTGTCATCAGAAAACAGACAAAAAGTAGAGCAAATACATGAAATGATTAGCTAAATTGATAGTCACATATCTCGCGCAATCTCCATTGGGGTATACAGTCCAAAATAATCGATAACAACTGACCTAATACAGAACAATATCAGTCAACACAATCGCTTGGATCCCAAAAACAGCTACATAAGTCACACTTCATCCTTTTGGCAAGCAGAAACCATATATTTAAGAGTCGAAAAACCAAACACCCATTCTTACTCGACAAACTCGCAGAGAGAATAAACCGCTACCAAAAAATCTCAACACCACGAGAAAGATATCCAACTCCATCAAAACCCTAACAGTAAATAGCAACGACATAAAACAAAAGCCCTACTCCACGAGCTACAATCCTTCGAAGAAACCAAAATCGTAAATCCTTGCCACATCCGGAATCTCGAACCGTGAACGGGAGAACAGGATTTTACCCGGGTTGCCTTGCGCCCGAAGAAGGGGCGAGCTTGGCGTCCTAACCGCGGAACGGGGAGCAATCGCGAGGGCGAAGAACTCGAAGACCGTAAGCGGAGGACAAGGGGAAGTATTCCGAGAGGTCGAGCTGAGGAGCTACGCCTCGGGGTGAATGCACCTCCGCCGGAGCCCTAACTCGGCGGCCGAGGATTTATTATTGTGGAAGGGCGAGTTCTTTCCTACCCGTTTCAGAACTTACCCGCTCACCTGGCTGACTCGAGCAAAAGTCCCATACGTAACCGAGAATTCCATTGGCCATCAGGATGGGGTCCGCCTCAAAGACCCGAGTCGCGCGGCGTTCCACATCTCCACAAATGATACGTTCCGGTGGTGGGTTAGTCTGCTATGTCAGACCATGTCTCTCATGGGTCCCACTCCATTCCCACAGTGACAGGACAGGTAGACAGCTCGGGTACCTGGAGAGTTAGTCAGGACGCACTCGGTCCATTCATGAGAAAGCTGTGATTCTGTCCAAATAGTGCAACAAATAAAAAAAGGCTGCAAAGGCTTCCATCCAAATGACAAAGGAGGATACGTTGTAGGAGAGCATTCTTGTTATGCTCCAAGTAATTCTTTCACACTCAGGGATACATCTTGCATGTCTTGGATCACAAAACAACCACCACAAAGATGTCTCCATCATATCATATGAACCTACCGTCCAGCCATCGAGTTCATCCGCAGAGTTACTAAGTGTATGGCAGCATTCGCCGATGAGAAGGCTCCATGGAAGCTTTCCTGGAATGATACCGTCTCCAAATCCTTTGCCATCTTCAGCAATATATCGCCCAGGTCTGACTGCTGCTCCATCAAGGACTCATAGTATGAGCGTGCAGCAACCTTGCTGATCTCTGCATTAGCAGCTTCGGGGCAATACTCGTCGTCCAGCCACTTGTGAAGAGTTACTCTAAGCCATTCTGATTCCTGAAGAAGCACCACATAACTGAGATTTATTGTGCTAGAACTGACAAGCAAGTGGTAGAAATAATGGATAATGAAGCATATCAATCGTGGTCTAGGGTGCGAAGAAATGAACACTTCCATATGTCTTGATTGATCGGTTTACCAAATAGTCTAGGAAAATCCAAGTGCAAATTGGAACATTTAAAATTAAGATCATGCAGCCTTAGGACTTAAATATATCAGCAAAAAGAGTGGCACATTAGTGTGATGGATTAACACATTTAAGTATTCCAATACATTATCATCATAGTCAGACTGTGAAGACCCGGATCGTTCATCTGGTGATGTAGATAATTGTCTTCATAAAACACATGTGTGATATAAGAACCTAACCTTCCATATGAAAGGTTGATTCCTGCACTTTATCGCAGTATCTGGACCCACTCTCCCATGCATAGAAACAAACATGCAGACGAAATTTCTTAATATTTAGTGACTGAATATAATGCACTTCCAGGCTCCTATTCACTGGTGCCAATTTCAGGCTTCCTAATAGCATCTCTTGTCATAAGACCTCTCTATCGTGAAGTGAATCAAATAGCTGAATTTGTTGTATATAATTATTTGAACATTATAAAACTTTGTCAAATGATAACCTGATTCATAATTCCACTGTGAGTTGCAGTGCTGTCACCTCGTTGGTGCTCCACTGCAGGTGGACGATACACCCTATAAAGAGGCCTTGTCACTAACCAAGAACTAATGCTTGTCAAATTTTGATTGCTTTACCAAAGACTAGAACTCTTTCCTGCCACCGTAGAATCGAGAAAATATATCCCACAACAGGAAAAAACCCACAAAGTGAAAAGGCTAAATTACATGAATTGTCCTTCAACCATTGATGTTGCTTTGAGGTGGTCCTAAAATTTTTTTTTGACTTAATAGTACTGTAACAATCAAATCTTTCATTTGTTCTAATATAATCAAATCAAACCTAAGTTCTCTGGTTGGCTTGGATCAAATAGTCCATATTGCAGAATAATTTTTTTTTTTTTTTTCTACGATAGAGACCATCTCAAGACATCTTCGGTAACCATGGCCTAGACCTTCAGGGAGTTGCTTGAGGAACTTTGTAAAGGTGGAGAAGGTATCAGTGAGAACCACTTGCTTGAAGCTCTTAGAGTTGGCGTTGGTGGCGCTGGCCCTCCTTGATGAGGTGGAGGGGGCCAAGGCTGTTATTGACTCTGAGCTTGTTGTTGTCATGGGTGAGACAGACAAGGTCGGAGGAGACGTAAGAGTGGGCAAAGTAGCGATCTGCTCCGATGAGGAAGAAAATGCTCTCCTTTCAGGCAATGAGGGGTGGCTGAGGGGGATTTTGCCTTTGCCATTGCTGAACGGATGGCAATAAAGGAGACACGGATGAGCCAGTAGACATTTCTTGTGTAGTGGTCGAGCTAGGTGAACAACTTCTTGAAGATGGTGACAAGGATGATGGCGAAGACCAGACGGACAAGGTTGTAAGGACACCATCTGACCTCCCTTTCCCTTCCCTGTCCTTAATGTTTCTGTTACCCTTCTTCCTACAGGTCTTCTTGTCCCTCGTCTTGTACAAAACCTCCACCCACCAAGTCCTCTTCTTTTGCTTCTGCTCCTAATAATAGAATTCACTTGACGTCGCTGATGTTGCATTGTCAGAGGCCTGGTAGCAATTGTGTGCTGCAACTAAGATGCCCTTCGATCCGACCTTACCAAGTTCTAAAGATTTGACTTTTAAATGGTTCTAACATCTAAAAGTTCCTTCAAAGCGGTAAGATCAAAATTGCTTATTATTCTTCTTCAGCATTCCACGTTCGCTTCCAGTATTTGAAGAATTGTTCGACTCGGCACAAACCGAAGACAGCAAAGAAAGAATCAAAAAGGAAGAAACGAAGGCGAACCTGTAAAGCGTTCGAAGGGATCAACCAAGCTTCGGGGACCCTAAGTTCCTGGACCGGGGCTTCCTCGGCCTCCTCCTCATCCGGGGGTCCAGCAGCGGACGCGGCGAGACGGAGTGGGCGAGGTTGGGGATTTGGGGCGCAGAGCCATCGATGGGTGTGGAATTGGGGCTTTCGGTAGACGACGCCGCTTCTAAGCTTGGAAGCAGAGGCGAATTTGGTAGGCGGAGAAGAGAGAAGCGAAGGGTCCTCTACGGGCGTGGGCGTGATGCCCATCGGGTGCAAGATCAAGCATCCCATCACGAGGAGCTCCGAATTGAGGACGTTATGTGACGCCTATCAGCTAATAGTGCGAGTTCTGATCGGTGAACATCGGTTGGCCCCCACCCTTGCTTGTGAGTGGCGGTGAGAGATTTTGGGATGGGTTTTCATTCATCGGTCGATCCACTAAGTCCTGCACCGCTCTTACGTAAATATTTCCTTGGAATTATAATTATCATCGGCATTAAAGTACATGCATACGAGTAGTTTGATGCATTTGATAAGCAAGCATGTAATAATAGCTTGCAAAATTTTAAAAAATAATGATAATATTTTGATTTGATAACTCAAAATCAGAATTTATAATTGCAAAGGTTCTAATTATTACTTTATGATTCCTCATCAACCCATGTTCCTTTTTGTGGATAGATAAATATAAACAAGTTCATGATTAATACTCTAGTCCACTCAAAAAAGTGTCACTGATTGAGATTTCAGAGTAGTATGGCTCTGATATGTCTTAAGAGAATTAATTCATCGGACTTTTAGAGCTTAAAGCAACCATTAAGATAATGGTACGATAAACAAAAAATAAGAGAGCCCATCAAAATATATCAGGATTAGAACCACACAAGCACTTCACCATATGCTGGCAGCACAAACAAGAAAGGCAAAGAGGAAGCAACATCACATAATAATCGCAAAACGAAGTTAATGCAAAACGCACCTCACTGCTACAGCATAAGTTTACACTGCATAAGTTTGTTGCTTATTAACCATAATAATGCTAATAAGGAAAAGGAAGCATAAGAGTTCCAGGCTAATGCCTCTCGATTAATTGTGCTGTAGAGCATAATCAAGCATTCCCTCCACTCACAGACTACTGGAATTCTACAACTTGCTCAACCCTGGAGTCCAATAATCCCTAGAAAAAGAGCCAATTGGAAAACAAAGAAAGTTAATATAAATATAAAAATTAGAAGTCTAATTGAGATCGCAGTTTGCAAAATTGGAATGAGCAAGGACATGGATAAACAAATAGACAAGAAAGAAAACAGCTGAATCAATTAGAACAGTAAAACTCACCACAGGCAACCCTTCCACCAGCATTTCCAGTGCTTTTGCTCAGCTCATGTCCACCTATAAAAGAGCACAAAGCTTGTCAGAGCAAATTTGCTCAACTATACCACATGTATGTCAGATGGAATTCGCATTCCATCTGACATGTGCTGCACCATGGGAGCAACCTTGCCGTGCCTCAGTCCAGCCAAATTAGGACAATATAACAAGCAAACATGTCAGACCGCAAGGTGCATGGAGCTTAGCCATGAATCAAAAAGGGATCCTTTGATCTTAGATAGGTAAATTTTCCCTCATATGCGAGTGTCTACATGAAATTTGGAGCTATAAAATATAGTAAAAATAAGACATGATTCATGGGGCTGTATAAGACATAATCACAATGAAGAGAAAACATGAAATTCCTCGTGCAAGATAGGCACTATATAAAGAGGGCATCGTCTTGGTCTTCCATCTTTCAAGTAAATGCTATACATCACTAACCTAGATATATATATCTATAGATATATGGGAAAATTTCAAGATCTGAAGAGTGACGGTTTAATAGCACATGGTATCAACCATTCCAACAATAAACACTCATCCATAACGGCATAATTCAAGGCTGACAAAAAATTGACTGATTTATGGTCCTTATAGCAAAAAAAAGGTCAGCGTCAATTAGAACCAATCAAACTCAACAAGTTTGATGATTTTGGCGAATCGCATACTTAACAGCCTCTGGAGAAGTAAAATAAGAGGCCACTTCTATGTAAAAAAGAGAAGAGGGAACCCCATATAAAGCAAAGAAGATAAAACTTTGTTATAACTGCAAAACAACGAGGATGCTACCTTCTATTGCATTATCAACTCATCACAGTTATCATATTTGTCATCGCCACCAATGCTGCAATTTTTGTTGCTCACAAAAAGGTATAAGGATGAGAAAGGCAATAAGACGCACTAGTTTGAGGAAACAAGGACGCCAATAACAATATCTAAAGATGCAGAAATTATCCAAAATCACACAGGTATCCTCTCCAATTAAAATATATTTTTTTCTTTATTTACTTTTTAATTATCTAGCACTTTACCAGCATGGTGATCAACGGAACAACAATGTCATTCAAACATCAATTATTTAAAATTTTATATTCCATTTTTGTGTTTTTTTCCAAAATATATAATATTTTTAAATTTCATGAATTTTATTATTTATGCTTTGTTATTTTATGATTTCATATTTTATTTTTAAAATAATCATTCCACTCAATCCTGATAATCTAATCCAACAAATGATTACTTAGACAATTAATTATCATTACAAATATGTGTCTTAGAATCATATTAACAAACATTTAACCCAAAGAAAGAATTAACAGTCAATGATTTTCATCCCATCGATGACAGCTCTGTGCAAAGTAGAAACATATTTATGCTATGTTGCCTAAACAGGCCTAGTTGCTACCATTGTGCTTGGTTAAAAATCACAATGGCAGGAGAAAGTAATTATGACTTGCTACTGCTATTGCCTATGGTCACTCATGCTCAAGTACAAGTGTCATGCCAGCACACGCTGTTCTTCCAAATCGTGCTCAAAACTTGTCATGAAATGAAAATTCATTCATGATCCTATACCAAAGTGTTTGAGATGTTTAAGAAACAAAAAGGAGAACAAAAAAATGAGGTTTATATTTGCTTCTGGTGCAGCAAAAAGAAAATTAGCTGGAAAATGATATACAGAAACAATCATTGTTCAAACATCAAAGTAATATCAGATAATGCTTTTCAAAATGGACAAACTATCAACCATGATATTAACATTACTGTTTGAAAAAGTAAATATTACCTTTTCCAAGATCATCAGGATCAGCATGGACCACAACGGCTCTCCCGATAATCGAATTTGGTCCAGAGAGGGGAATCTGCAATGTAGAACAATGCCGCAGACTTCGGTAAGCAAAATATGGATCGTTTCATTTTGAAGAATATTTTTTTAAAAATGTAGATGCAATACATCACCTGGTTATCAACTTTGGAAATGGTAACAGTACCTGAAGAATCAAATCTAATATATTAATAAACTAATACATCCAGAACATTCACCATAGGCAATGACTGCCCAGGCCAAACCAACTTTCTTCTTGAAACAGATAATAAAGAGAGTATTAATTACCATCCTCCCCAGCAGTCACATTCCCTAGATCACCAGCATGGCGATTGGCATCTTCAGGGGCACCGTGTTCCTTCCCAACAGGATTAAAATGTGGCCCTGGAAGACAGAAGAACATCAGGAGAAGCAAGAAAATGTAAGTAATCCTAAGACTTATTTCAAGTAAAATCATTGATGTCCAATAGGAAAAAGGAAATGGTCATTACCAGTTGACATGCAACCATTGGTGGTGTCACCAAGAGCATGAACATGGAAGCCGTGAAGTCCAGGCTTAAGGCCAGTGATGGATCCAGTAACCGTGGTTGGACCTGCAACAAGGGTTCAATCTCCCAAAATAAGATCTGGTTCCCAAAGCAATATCGACGGCAATAACAAAAGAAAACCATAAACCTAGCTTTGCAAAAGACTAGCACGGAGTTGACAACGAGCCCACGAAATATCTCACCATCTCCTTCTTGGCTGAAGTAAACGGTGCCCTTAACATTCTCACTGCCACCAAGAACAGCAACAGCCTTCACCATTTTCTTGTGTTCTGCACATCAGGACATCCAAAAACAAGGGAAGGGAAAACATCATCATACAAGCAAATGAACACAATCAAACCAGCAGAAACGAACAATCGATCAACCACGAACACATCATATCACGCCAGGACGTTAGAATCGCAGCTATAGAAGCGGCAAAAACCGGAGCCGATAAAGTCAGAAAACCCCAAGTCCGAAGAAAACAACCAGATCGGGAGACCCGCTGAAAACCAGTACTGGTCGAACTATAGAGAGAAGAAGGCGAAATCTCCGAGGGACCAGATTCACGTCACGCGACCCCTTCGATCACAAAAAATGACAAGAACCAGATCGAACGAAAAACAAGGTCGATCGAACCTAAAGAAAAACAAGGTCGATCGAACCTAAAGAAAAACAAGGTCGATCGAACGAAAGATGAAGGCAACATCTGCAAGAGATCGAATTTACCTCAGGCGACCCCTCCGAAACGAGAAGGCGATAACGAGAGGAGGAAGACTCGAGAAGTGGTGTGTGTTTGGGGGGTCGGTGGCACCAGCCACCATTAAATATCGGCAATAATGACCAAAGAAGAGGATAAGTTAACTCCATGGTGAGAATAAACGTACATTTCTCTCCAAATATTAAGGATCATAATACAAAAAATAAAAACTATTTATTTTTTATCATTATAGTTTAAAATAAAATATTATTATGAAGTATATTTTTAAATAATTAAAAAATAACAATCTCCTAATTAAAAGACATCTAAAGAGCAAATACTTGTGACTACTACTAATTATGATTCATATATAGCTAATTTCAGTTAAAAACATACAAAATTACAGATAAACTAAATATTCTTAACTTTATTACACTCAAGAGGAGAAATTTTTAAATATTATTATTGTTATTGTCAATTTGAGTGTAATTAGCCGTTAATTAATAGTCAACTAATAAAAGTTAACCATAACATCATATATATATATATATATGTCCCTAATTGTACAAGATTATATACATTGAACTTAGAGATTGAGGAGGGTAAGTATGAACATCTATAAATATAAAATTCTATATGACGCAGATATTAATATGATGATCAGAATGTATCTGACTCGTTCTTCTATATGATCAAAGGGCATTGTAGCAGAAATAAAAAGCCAGGGAGGTGAACGCACCTGCGGTAATCTCATCACAATTTAATACTGTTGTGGATCTACCGATCAGCCCTCGTGAAACGACTGCTGGTGGCTTTCAAGTGTGAACGGAATCTCCAGCGACCTCCGGTGTGCCCTCTGGGAGTGATGAGAGCAAAGACCTTCTCATGTTTTTTTATCCCCTCGGATGTGTGTGCAAGTCAAAACAAATGAAGAGAAGTCTCAGGCAAAAGGCAATTTGAAGATCTACGTTTGTATTGTCGCGTTGGCTCCGATGACATCAATTTTAGATTTATGTTTAATTATGAGTATAAATTAGCCCCATATGTGTAGGATTATTATATAAAATATATATTATTGTTGTGGACTTGAATGTCTTCACCGAAGTGTTTACCCTAGAATAAGTAGCATGATGATGGAGAAGGGAAAGAGATCGAATCGTTTTGTCCATCACTTCTCGATTGTTGGAATGATGGACCGATGATGATGCTGATGATGATAAGCTTTAGGCTCCCAACTTTATCTTCAATGGTCATCTCGGAATCGAGTAGACTTGACCATCATTTCAAAATCATTCATTTTGATACTTAAATAATTTTATAGTATAAAATTATTATAATTTTATTTTTTAATTTTAAAAAATTGATGTACATCCATAATGACTTAATAACGAGTATAAATGTGTAACAACATGATTAAAAAAATCTGCTATGAAATTAAGTAAACTTATAAATATTTAATTATTATTCTAATAGTCTCTTCGGTTGATATATCAAATAGGATATCGTTCTTGATTTCATTTCATTACCTTTATCTAATTATCGGGGCATATTTGAGCTTTCACTAATTCTAAAATGATGCTCGATCTGGTTTCATCTAAGATTCATCCTCTTGCATTAAAAAACTTGCTCGATAGTTATCGTTGACATCAAAATCGTTAGTATTTGACTCGCAATCTTCGTTAGTATTAAAATTATTATTACGTATTATGCCTATCATTTCATAATAGGAAACTCTATAGTGCTATCATGAAACTCAAAAGAAATTGTTATATACATATTAAGTTTCAAGTTTGAGCTTGATGATTTCCTTATTTTTTTAATCTTTATACTAATAGTTTTTATTCTTTAAAAGTTTACCACTCTCATTGACTTGTTGAGTAGATTTATAAGTTTGAAAGATATCATGTTCTGTTCTGTAGTTAACATTATAATCATCATATAAGTTATTAAGTAATTTTTAAATATCTTTAATTTTATCACCAATATCAATATCTACTCTGCACTTTCTTAATAAATAGATATATAATCACCTCATGGCATCTAATCAAATATAATTATAAAAAAACACATGCAACTAAATAAACTGATGGAAATTCAAGAAAATATTTTATTCATTTTAATTTCATAGCTATTATTGTCATATTTAAATCATTATTATTTTTATATTCTTCTATTGCACCAATAATATCAATATAAACAACTAAAAGAAATATATAGTATGATAATAAATAAAGCATAAGTTGTATTATTAAAATTTTTAAAATTCTTATACATATTTGAATGCTATGGATGCATATAAACTTGTGACGGAGATATGAGTATCACCAATAATCTAAGAGGACATAGGGACCTCTAGATCGTTATATCGGAGCTATATGAATCTAAATGCTTATGGAGGGTTCATCCTAAGTTTTATTTTCTTATTAGATTGTGATAGGATTTAAGCATGAGATATATTTATATTGAGCTTTGGGCTTAAACTTTTAATCAAATTAGAATGTCATGCACACATCTTAAAGTACACACGGTATGAGATCTTGGAGGAGACACATGTCTCCATCCTATGGAGACCTAACCGTCTATTTTATAAAAGGAGATATATGACATTCATAGGGAATTCTAGGGGGCGACATCATATACGTAGCGAAATAACATTAAAATAAAATCCCTAAATTTTCAATCGATGTGTTCGTCATCGTGCGAAGATTGATGCGCAAAATCTATAAAACTTAAAATTACGTATATGAAAGATTGTGTTACCTATAGAGATCGTATATCCCTGAATCCCTACAAATCTCTAGGAGAGAGTGAACGAGGTCAAGTATCATCCTCTCTAGTGGTAATCAACATAGCAAGGTTGCGACAATGCTTCTCGAATCTCCAGGCCTGCTATCTAAGAAGGAAAAGGGGAGGAGAATAGGAAAGGCAACCCAAAAAGCTCTAGCCTATAAACCATTGGTTCCCTCATATTTATATAAGTCTCATGTCAACTTAACCCTAATGGATCCTGCTCTATTGGGTATTGGATCTTCATCCTATTGAATATCGTATTTTGATGATGAAACCAATTGATGTGTGTTTATGATTTTATTTTTGGTTCCCTCATATTTATATAAGTCTCATGTCAACTTAACCCTAATGGATCCTGCTCTATTGGGTATTGGATCTTCATCCTATTGAATATCGTATTTTGATGATGAAACCAATTGATGTGTGTTTATGATTTTATTTTGCGTTTTGAGTGATGTAGGATGCTTTGATCAGAATGAGACAATTAAAGCAGGAAGAATCATATCGTTGCAATAGTTATAAAGTGATATATGCCAAAATATAATAAGCAAAAAGATTCTGTATCAAGTCACACGTGCCATCACTCACGTGATTGGCTTGTTGGGTACCTATGACTAGCAATCTCCCACTTGACCTAAAGTCAATCACCTATGTGTCTGATCCCCATCAGACCCCTGTGACGCTCAAAGACAATCTGAGACAATGGCTTTGTCAGTGGATCTGCAATGTTATCTTCAGATGGAACTCTTTCCATTGCTATATCTCCTCGGGTTACGATCTCTCTGATAAGGTGGAACCTCCTCAGAACACGCTTAGATTTCTGAAGAGACCTAGGTTCCTTCGCTTGAGCAATCACCCCGTTATTATCGTAATATAAGGAAATCGACTCCTCGCTACCTGGCACGACTCCCAAATCTTTGATGAACTTCTTCACCCAAACTCCCTCCTTTGCTGCATTTGATGCTGCAATGTACTCCACCTCTATGGTTGAGTCAGCAGTAGTATCTTGCTTGGAACTCTTCTAGCACACTGCTCCTCCATTCAAGGTGTACACATACCCCGAATTCGACTTGCTATCATCGACATCAGATTGAAAACTC
>LVTN01000097.1:353964-427885 GCA_001649415.1 Musa itinerans | reverse complement strand
ATATATATATATATTCTCTATTTTCAAATTTTCAGTTAAAATAACAAGAGTGTTTTAGAAAATCGAGTGCAACTTTCCTTCGTTTTCGACCTATGATTTTGGATCAATTCAATGTATTATTACATTCGATTAATTAATAAAATATAATAAATATTAAATTTGATAAAAGTATAAAAATATAATATTAAATAAACAATTAAAAATATAATAAAGTTCTATCAAATGAATTAAATAACACAGAATTATCATACCGATGATCATAATAATAATAATATAATATGTATTTTAAAATCAATTTGATAAAATGTAAGAATTAATTAAACACAAACGTGATTATAGTGATATATCAAATAATAAAATAATAGTATTTTAGTCAATATATTTATAAAATAATTTAAAACTTTACATAGTAGAAATAAGAAATAATAGTATAAATATTTTAACTAAAAAAATATTAAAGAGTAATTTACCTTAGAAAGGCCTCCACCATGAAAACAAAGATGCTCGTCCTTTATTACTGATTTTAGCCGTCCAATTTGAAGGAGTATGTCATAAGGAATCAAATCGAATTAGTTAAACTCAATCTTCTCCCTCATAGATCACTTTTTACCCTTTTATTATTATTATTATTTTTTACTCAATTTTTAGTTCCATGAGATGAGAAGGAAACAATTGAGGAGGAAGAACGGTTGATTCAAAAAAAATAAAATTAATAATTTAAATACGAGGAGAGAATTGAGATTAATAAAAAAAATCTACATTAATTTCTCAATTGAGAATGCCATCCGATATATATAAAAAAATAATTATGGAAGATTTTTTCGATAAATTGCAGAAGATTGAACAGAAGGAACATAATTAATGAGGCAATGCATGCATGTCATTGTCAGGCATCTCAATCGCCTTCACCGACCTGCGTGAGGATAATAAAAGGCTTTCCATGATGTCCATGATGTGGACTCGAATGGACTCCCGCGAATCAATTCCATTTATTTGCATCAAACGCCACCTTTCTCATCCCTCTTTGGGTTGTCAGAATTCGAGTTGGGATTTAACTAGAGTCCGGCTCGCCTGTCTCGGACTCATCACCCACTAGGGAATTTAAGAGGGTGAACGAGTGGCCAATGAGCAGCCGAGCGCGTAAGCCTGTGGAGAATTTCCCTGTACCCTGTTTCGATCGCGCAGGAAATCCTACCCTCCGCACGCTACGAGGTTGGTACAGTGGACGGTCTAATTTTTATTCATCAATTTTCGTGCGCCCTGCGGCATTATAATGTTATCATAATGCTTTATTGTTTCCGCCATCTCTCTCTCTCTTGTTTCACTTCTTTCCCGATCTTTCGGCCACCCCCTTGTTAGGGCGTAAGCAACGAAAGGAAAGAAGATCCAAGCCTCGCCTATCTCTGCGGTTCCCCGGTCGCCCGATCCGCGTCCAAGGTGCCATTCGATGTTCGAACCCATGCTTTCTCTTTTGATCCGACCCTTCCTCGATCTCATCGGCTATTTCTCTGTTATCTTTCGATCTTCGCATTCTGTATTGGGTTCGACCGTTGTTCTTGCTTCCTGTGGTGCCTGCTTTTGTAGGGATTGCGCAAGAGCTGGCAGCTTGGTTAATCACCTTTTCAAAAATGTCATCTTGTTTCGAGTTTCTGGATTGTTTTATTATTGATGCGATCTGGTGTATAAGTTGAATCTTTCTGTGCTAAATGGCAGATGGGATACATCGGGCACCATGGGGTGGCGACGTTGCACAAGTACAAGTACAGCGGCGTGGACCACTCGCTAGTCGCTAAGTACATCTTGCAGCCGTTCTGGAGCCGCAGCGTCACGCTTTTCCCTCTTTGGATGCCGTATGTTCTCTTCGCCAACTCTAATTAGTTCTCTCGGGCTGCTGCTCATTTTATTTATATGCATATACCTTAACTGGTCTGTGAGTGTTCCTCGGTTAGTATATCAAGAACTATGCATGTTTTCGTTGTATCTTTTGGAATTGTGTTGTCCATCGGATGTGTTAGGAGTTGTTCTTGGATCGAACAGAAGTTTCCCTCTTTTGTGATGTGATGCCATTGCCATCAAGGTACCATTTTAAGTCTGCTTTACACCTTTAGTAACCTTGGGACTGTCTTGCTAAACTTTATTTGCTCGGTAAATTTTTATATCTTAAATACAAAATCCAGCAACATAGATGCACTTTGTTGTGATATTCTGACGAAACCTTGTTTCTAGATGCCTTGGCTTGTTGGATATTATTCGATATTTTGTTCTATTACTGTTTGAATAGCAACTCCATCTTAGTAGAACATTGGATTAAAATATCAGCAACTAACTAACCAGCAGTAGCATGTGGAATGGATATTACTGGAAAAGAGCCAAAACCTGTACATGCTTTGCAATAATATTCATATTGTTCAAACATATAGCCGAATATTGTCCGGTAGAGCTTGTTTCTCTTAGTTTAAAGGATGGCATTCATCTTACTAGGTTATTGTACATTTCTTGCTAACTCACAAGTGACACTTGTTATTGCATTGTTGCAATTGTTATGCATCTTTTCTAGGATACCACTGACACATTTTCTTTTATTTTTACCTTTGCATGTTGATATGCACTTCCAGACCAAACATGGTAAGAAGACAGTCACTCTGCTTCTTTTGTCACCTTCTTTGTGATCGTCTCATCATTGTCGAAGGGCTGCAATGCTGTTGCTTGTTCTGCAGATCACTCTTACAGGATTTATGTTTCTGATGGTATCTGCATATCTTGGCTATGTAAGTAGTTGAATCGGAACTTGCCTCGGATTTTTCCGTGCTTTATGTTCCTTGAATCTTTTAGCTTCCACCAGCTGTTCTTATTCTTTTTTGACTTTGCTATGAGATATTGCCCTCAGTGGAATCTAGTAATCTAAACCACGACATGTGATGTTGCAATGAAGAAATCAGGGTATGAACCGGTTACAACAGTACAAAGATTAAAGGTTTTTCTTTTTCTTATAGATACTGAATACCTAATTGGAATTTAAGTCGCTTTACTACTTGCTCAACACAGGTCTTGGTTATGCTTGTCTAAACAGGACTG
This sequence comes from Musa itinerans, assembly GCA_001649415.1. Classification (NCBI taxonomy): domain Eukaryota; kingdom Viridiplantae; phylum Streptophyta; class Magnoliopsida; order Zingiberales; family Musaceae; genus Musa; species Musa itinerans. The sequence goes on along the minus strand of LVTN01000097.1, from coordinate 424,810 downwards.
AGGTTCAAAACACACCAAGAGTTCACATTCACAGATAGACTGTTTGCTACGTGTTATTTGCAAAAGATTAAGACAGTGGTCGTTTTGACAAGTTCAGATGTTTCATAGGTTGGAAAGAAACTAGAGAAACGACACATTGATTAGACCTGGAAAATCTTAGCATTTTGGCTCAGTTCGTTTCATTTTAGTTTGTTTTGCTTCTGAAAGTTCTCACTTGCTTCTTGAAATTTTGCAAATTTAGTTAATTGGATCAATGGTATCCACAACACTCGATCAAAATTCAGTCATGTTCATGTGTCATGTGAACACGGAAGAAAACTTAACCGATTATATTACTCTTGTCAGATACTAAGACGATAAGTGTTTCTTTCTTTGCCATTCAACAAGACTGTTGAACTTCGGTATGTTGTGTAATAAAAATTGTGATCGATTTAGCATAACAACTTTTCTGAAAAATGAGATTGTTAATTGTACTATTCATTATTTCGTTACGTACTTCGGCAACTTAAAGATAAGGGTGAAACGATTAGAACATTCTATGTTCTAGTTTCAAGCTGACAGCAAAAGTTTGGATTTATATTGTTATTAAGATTTTCCATATGGAACTTTTGAGTGCTGATTTTGCATCTCATTTCTTATATTACTAGTTTGTCGATTGGTTTACCTTGCTGAGTAGAGAGAGTAGTTTTTCATTTGGGGATTCTAATTGGTTTCTTCTTAAATCTGTTCATCTTTATCACTGATGACATTTGGCTTTGTGCATTATCTGGTAGCTGCACTGTATATAGCCATTTATTGCTGACTAGCATCCGATTCTGTTGTCCACAGAAACATGCTTCAATATTGAATTATGCTATATGTTTTGCTTGTAACACATGCTCTGGATGTTAACATAGATCTTTTGCCTTATTCAGCTTACACATCGTTTATGATTGTTTGCAGATCAATATCTTTTCCTTTCAAATTTTGCATCTTTTACATGTTTGTGTCTGTTCTTCACAGGTATATTCGCCCCATCTTGATACAGCTCCGCCAAGATGGGTCCACCTTGCTCATGGATTGCTTCTCTTTTTATACCAGGTTTGTTCAAGAATTTCTCAACCTTTTTCTAAAATGTGTATGTATTTCTCAAATTCTGCTATTGGTTAGTAGAAAACAAGAAATGTCAGTTAATAAGCTGTTTTGAAGTATTTGGTCTTCAAATTTTACTGGTGATTCGATGAGTAGAATTGGATTAAAATGTTAGTGGGCCGAAATGTTTAACATACTCATCCTTGAATTCAACATATATGAATATGAATTTCTTTTTTTTCCTTTTGTATGAGACGTCTTTCATATGAGACACATTGCATTAGGTGTGCCAGAGCAACCAAGTGAAAAAAAAGAGCGAAAAAAAATAGGGATGATTGAAAGTAGAATTATAATTGAGAAACAAGATGGATATCTGTGACATCTCCATTGTATTCATCCAGAAACTATCCCATGGTCACATACATTACATTTGGCTGGCTTGGTTCACCAATTTGCTTGATGGTTCGGCCCAAAAAACTGGATACAAGTTGGTTCCAAAAAACTGGTTGAGAATTTTCTATACTGGGCCTTGACAAGGTTGAAAATTCAGATTTTTCATGGAGTTTTCTCACTTTGATAATTGGAGGATTTCTTTTTCTTTTTTTACGAATGTTTCTTTTTCTGTGTTGTATCTTCATTTTGTATTGGATGCTGAATTTGTATGTGCCAGTACCCTTTATCTTGGGAAGGTTGTCACCTTTGATTGCACTTTTGGTTTTTTGAGATTTGTATAACTTGACAATCGTGAAACTCCAGATATTGCCATATTGCTCATCGCAAAATGACTAATATATGTTTTTGAACTTTTCAATGTTGGAATGGTTTGCCACTTGATTGTACATTCAATTAATAAATTAAGCACTTCTAAAAAATAATTGGTGGTAAAAGAAAATTTAAGCTTATCAGGTGCAGGTTTCCAACCCTTTCTCAGTTGATGCCAATTTGTTGGCCATCAGTAACTCATGAAAGGGGCCTGCAGTGAGAACTAAAATGCCACTTCAGGTATATAGGACTTTTATTATCAAAATATCTGCAATTAACATGCTAAAGTGAATTGTGAAACCTACCATCTGTGGTTGTCTGCAATAGTCATTTTTCAACTAGTGCCAATGGTCTTTTTTGGTTTCTGTCTGTTCATGCATTGGTTATAATGGAAACTTGACGTCATATAGTATAAAAAAGTTAGGTGAAAATTTTACATCTATAGGCAATCTCTTTCTTAAAATAATAACTTGATTTAACTAATGCCTCCTGATTCAATGATGCGTTCTTCAGACTTTTGATGCTGTTGATGGTAAACAAGCTAGGCGTACGAATTCATCTAGTCCTTTGGGTGAACTTTTCGATCATGGTAATTTTTTTTTCTTAAGAATCTACCTTTGTCCTTGTTTATAAGTTATACTCATCTCCTGATACCTGAGACTCTGTGATTACAGGATGCGATGCGCTTGCATGTGCTGTATGTCCACTCATCTTGTCCTCTTTTGTTGCCTTGTTTTCCTGATACTTTGTTGTTACTTATGATATTGGTTTCCTACTTTTAATCAGTTCGAAGCCATGGCCTTTGGGAGCACTGCACTGTGTGGTAGGAACACTTTTTGGTTTTGGGTAATTGCAGCAATCCCATTTTACCTTGCAACATGGGAACAGTAAGTTCTTCAAAGGTTCTCATATTCGTCATTGGACTTTAACTATTTCCTTTTGCTTTATACAATAAGTAAGCTTTTATATAGCACATTTAAGAAAAAAGGCTTCTTACTTGATCACCATCTGGATTCTTGTCATGTTTTTCCACGGTCAATTATTCCTATGGTGGGAGCATGCCTTAGAAAGCGGATCTAGATGTTGTTGCCAGTGTTTTTCCTTCCCTCCTTTTTCTAGTACTTTCTGGGGTAGCTCATCATTTGATTCTCTATGCTTCTATTTACGGAAGGCTTTACCATGATATAGCAGTCATATTGAATGACGCACACCAGTCCGGTTATGGACTGCCAGGTTTTTAAGAGTATCACTTAATATTAGTTGATTGATATAAACTATGGAGATTTTGGTCTGAACTTTATTAATATATCAACTAGTTTCAATTGAAAACTGAAGTTCCTGGCTCTAGAATGCATTGGACTGGTTCAAGGATTGGCTGATCCCCTGTTCAATAATTTAAAGCCTGAGATAAGTAATCTTGTATCCCTAATTATTTGACCTTGTCTCAAGCTCGATGTGACAGCTGAAAAAAGCAGATGAATAGTAAGAGAAGGCTGGTGGCAATTTTTGAACAATTAATGGAAAAAAAAAGGAAGCACAATAAGAAAAGGTAGAGGAAAATCACTATATTTTCTAACCATTTCCCCTCTTCAACCTGTTTCTTACTGATATTAGTGGATATAAATTGATAGTACCAGCATAAATCGGAATGGTCTAACAGCAGCCAGTATCATTCACCATAGAGAGAATACCAACTTTGGATGTTTGTAACTTATAGATCTGGTATATAGGGGACCGATTTATCTGTTGTAATAAGTTACTGTTGGTCTTAGCTGACCATATTTAAACTAAAAGTTTTAATTCTTTATTTCTAACTACTTTTTGGAATGTTGTTCCCCATAACTGTTGATATTTTCTTCTATTCTTTACTGGAACAATAGTTTAATAGGTTTAACTTTGGTAGTTCTATTTGCATTTATTAACACTTCTTGTAACTTTTCCAGCTTCTTTACCAATACACTTATTCTTCCAATAATTAATGGACCTACAGAAGGCCTCATGCTAATCTATGTTTGTCACTGGCTGACATTCTTTTTGGGTATGTGAACTTTGAGTTCCTTTTACATAGAATTGAAAGCAATGATTTTTCTTTTTTTCTTTTTTTCTTTTTTTATTTTTTCAGTTTATTATCAAATATTTTTAATATGGTGTACATCTTTCGTTCTCTAAAGACTCTAAACTGATGTGTTTTTTGTGTTCTTTATCCAGGAGCTGAATGGTGGGCACAGGATTTCAGGAAGTCAATCCCATTTTTAGGTTGGGTGCCATTAATTCCTGGTAATGTAGTCTGACACTAAGACTTCTTAAAGGCTGTTGTTTTTGGAATTTTGATAACAAAATGCCTTGCCTTGAATCCTGCAGTTTATAAACTGACATTTCCACTGTTGAACAATTGAGTTTATGGTTCTACTGCCATTTGTCTACATGGTTCTACTGCCATTTGGATACATCTTTCTATTTCTAGTTACCGTAATGTTTCATTGACTATTGTACATGTAATGGACCCTGTTGAGTTACTTCCAAGGTTTAGTCCAGTTCTTTTCATTACTGAGTTTGTATAGACTGGAACAAAGGTTTAGGTACACTGAATAATGATGCATTAAGGCAAAGATTGAGAATTGGATGGAGGAATAAATAAATGGATTTTCATGAAAGGGCCTATAGTTTCAGCAATCTATCAATAAAATTTGATTGTCATAGCTGAGCCTAAGGCTTTACTGTTGTTTTAATGTTTGTGGTAGCTGTGCTAAACTAATGTGATATAAACCAGAGTTAATAATCTCTCAGCTAATATTTGTGATAAATCATTTGAATTCAGCGATTATCCCATGATCACATAGATTGAGGATAAGACAAATGTATAATAGGTCTAGTCAGTTATACTTAAAATTACTGTTAAATAGGAATTGGTAACACGAATAACTATAGTATCTAATGAAAAAAATATCAGTGTCGGAAATTAGAGGCAAACTGATATACAATCTGAGAGAACTAGACCTTTGTTTCTTCCTGTCTCCAGTTCTGTTCCATGTGTTCCTTTTTCTTGTTAATTAATGCTGAGGCCTACTTGCTCCTTTTTGAGTCTTTGTAGTAGGATATCTACGCATACAATTTAGTCATTTGAAGACTCAACCACCAAATATTTCAACCTTCAATCAATCGAAGACTTTGCTGAAACAAAAATAAGCTACCATTGGGAAATATTCCCAACTATTCGATATCCTTTGTGTTTGCAGCATTAGACACCTATAGAATGAACAACCATCAATAAGAGCAGGATGCTTTAGATTTGTCAACACCACCTTACTATTGGAAGGCGGGTAGAGCATGTGCTATCTTTAACATCTACTGATGTTTGCGAGCAGTTCGATGAGTAAAGGGTAACAAGGTTGAGATAGGAAACTCAATCTATCTCTTTACTCTAAGCATCTTAGTCTCTAATATCCACTTCATTCTTTTTTTCCAATCAATTCAGTTAATTTTTGGTGCTTTATGTATATATCATGACATGCAGAATTGCCCAGTGTGAATTAATATTTTTTCGTTATTTATTGATTTTACCAGAGATCCCAGTATATAGTGTTGTGCTATTTATGATGATTGCTTTTGGTGTGATTCCAACTATTGCTTCCAAGTAAGTTTTCTTTTTATCATTCCTTTCTCAGTTTTTCAGTCTGAGTTTTCTGCTTGTAGCTGAGTTTAGTTGCATGTACAAAAGCAGACTTAATTTAGGGTCTGTATTAAGGCTGATTTTAGCTGTTAGTGTGGTTTCTTGAGGTCTCTTAATTGAATCAGCTTATTCTTTTTACAGAAAATAATGCAGACAGGAACAATTGCTTAACCTTCTATTTTTTTAATCTAAATAAGAATCTAAATATGATAAGAAAACTCTTTTTTTTTACTCTTCTTTTTTATCCTTTTGTTTTTATTGTTGACAAAACCTACAGTCCATCAGATAATAACAGATCCTGTGTTGGAGATGAGCTTTCGGGCCTGTATGGACCACTAACCTGGTGTCTTGAGAATTCTGGTGAAATAGCCCAATCCTAGAGTGCTGAATTGTGTCCTGAGCTGTAGCAGTTATCTGAGACCCTATGTCACAGTTGAATAGCACCATAAGTGAGATGTAATCATGTAAATACCTGAAACAATAAAAGATATCTGCATTGTAATTTACCAAAAAGAAATGGTAAATTACTGGCTTGCGGCTGGGGTGTAATTTACCAAAAAGAAATGAAACAAGAAATGTTTGCATTCATGAAAATTAAGGTAGTTTAGATGGATTGAGGAAAATATGTTTTAGATTCTTTGAACATGTCTAAAGGTGAATTTTAATTTAAATGCATCTGTAAGACAAGTTGAGCCAATTTGGACAGAGGTATAGGAGAGGTAAAGGAAGAGAGATACATATAAGTGACCTGTAAAACAAGATGAATCAATTTTCATTAGTGGTGTGAGGACAAAGCTTCATAAAACAATAAAAATATATGATGACTCTTAATTTCACTAGTAATATTGTCTTCAGCATAGCTCAAATGCCAAAAATGATTAACATGTAGCTGGTCCTATATAGTTGGTGGTTTTGAAATCTTTTGGTTATCTGCTTGTATTTTCAATAGATAAATCTACTGAAAGAACTGTTTCTCAATTCTTTTATCTTTTTTCATGCTCCTTATTCCATACTTGGTGGAGGTCTTCTCTTCCAGTATCCCTCAAAATATTTTGCTAATATGATGTATTCTTGTGAATTTCAAATAAGCTGCTTTTGTACCTTGTGCTAATATGATGTATCCTTACTCCAAAGAATCTGCTTTTGTGGTCTCTTGTGCTGTTTAACGCCTGTAACATTAATAATATGCCTCATTTGCAGCATCAGCAATGTCCACAAGGTTGTCAAAGCGAGAAGAGGAAGCATGATATTGGCATTAGCAATGGTAAGTCATATAATGTCAAATCTACATATATGTTGCAAGATTTCTCTAAACGAACATTCTCATTTTTGCAGCTATTTCCTTTTGGCGTGCTTTTGGCTGGAGTTCTTATCTGGTTTGTGTATAAAAATAATTGCTTGCACACTTTGTTTTCACGATGTAGTAGTTGAAAAGAACATTTTTGTAAAGTATCATTCTATCATTGCAGGTCATATCTATCTCCTTCAGACATTATGCACAGTCACCCTCATCTGCTTATAATTGGAACTGGATTTGCATTTGGGTTTCTTGTTGTAAGCTCGCTAACCTTTTGCATACTCTAGAAGTGTCTTGTATTTTTGTATCTGTACAAATATCAATAGATTATGAGCAGTTCGTTAATTATTTTTTATGATATTTATAAGTTCTATATTAGAGTTTTGTTTAATCAGTCATTTTCTTTGTGACCCCTTTCTGGAATTTCCATACCCACATCTGATGAGTTCACATGGATGCTTGATTATCTCAGTCCAGCTTTTGTTGGTCGCTCTCTTTCTTAAAATAAAATTAGATATATGATCTTTGTTGCTTCTTGAAATTTCCTAGAGAAAAAAGTCTCACAGTAGGATTAGGTTCTTCTCCGAGCTGATTGCAACCTTTTTATGTTGATTCGTGTGAGCTTTGGATCTTACTTTCTGATTGTATTCTTTCTTTGTCCATACGAATATGTCAAAAAGATATCATGTGTGCATCTATTCCCTGTAGTCTATTATTAACAACATGGCTATGGTGAGTCATTTACTTGGTTCATTTATAGAAAATGGGAATTTCCATACCCATTTTCTTTGGATCTTACTTTCTGATTGTATTCTTTCTTTGTCCATACGAATATGTCAAAAAGATATCATGTGTGCATCTATTCCCTGTAGTCTATTATTAACAACATGGCTATGGTGAGTCGTTTACTTGGTTCATTTATTGAAAAGCAGAACAACTATCAAAGCGGCATGCTTCTAGTTACTTTTTGCTTCATTTATCTATTCTCAACTTATCTTCAGAATAGTGATTACCAGGGTTTCTCTTTTTCTTCTTGGGGGAAGTGGCAATTGAGTGAAAACATCTTTTTCCTTGTTAGAACTTGTATTGTTAGTTTCTTTTTTTGGTTATTGTATTTTATTGGAGAAATGAGGATGATAGTTAGTCTCGTGTATTGCATGCAAATGAGATGACCAGTGTGCTTCAGTTCTACAGGTGCAAATGTGTATATTCAGTTTCTTGTATGCCTGTCCCACTCAATGCAGAAGATTCAAGATAATTGGTGATTTTTTTGACATTTAGTTGCCATGGTCAATCAGTCATTAGGGAGAACCTCATCATGGTAAAAGATGGAAATGTGTGTTTCTAATGTGTCATTGGAGGACTATAGTTTCACAAGGGTACCTCGTGTTGACTGGTTGCTGGCACGATACCTTGTCAAGCAGTGGTGCACTTTCTGGCACTATGGTAAAAGAAAAACAAAGGAAACAAATATGAGATGAAGAGGGGAAGAAACAGAATGGTTAGCTTTAGCAACATGATGGAAAGAATTTATACAAATGTTGAAGTCTTTTTGATTTCTTAGGTGAAATTTCTATATGAATATAGAATTTGCAACAGGAAACAACAACATGGAACTATTTCATGACACAATGTTTTCCATTTTATAATAAAGTGATTTCTCTAGTGGTGCAACTGGTCAAGATAGTATTGTTATTTTCCGTTGAACCATCATTTCTACTGCTCAAAGTGTTAGGACAATACAATTTGGATACAAATGCATCTCCACCATTTCTTTTTTCTATATTAGTATAATTTGTGCTGTAGAAATTCTTGTTCATGTTTTAAATGGTTCTTGACTTGTATCTTATACAGACTTCCATGAATTTTGCAATTTTTTTCTTCTGCAATTTCTGGTATTGCAAAGCTTTGCTCCTGTTTGTATTTAAAGCATGAAGTTCTAATAAATTCTTTGACAGGGAAGGATGATTCTCGCGCACCTCTGCGATGAACCCAAGGGTTTAAAAACTGGAATGTGCATGGTATTTATCTTACATGTGAATCAATGTTGCCGCATGTTAGCTATCATTTTGGTCTTCATTTTCCTGTTTCATATATCATGCACCTCATTTCTTCTATGATCATTGTAATTCTGATAACAATTCCTCGAACTGTACTTAACTATCTGCAAGTAGATTTTTTTTAAAACTTATTTGCATGTGCTTGGAAAATATCATGGAAATATTGACATGGTATGTCTCTTTCAACAGTCTCTATTGTTTCTTCCCCTTGCCATTGCGAATGCTCTCACTGCCAAACTTAATGATGGGTATGTTTATCCTTGAGAAAATTTAAATTTTGAACATTCATTTGCTTGATGTTAGAAACAGCCAAATGGTTTCCTTCTGGCCTGCGATTATCATTCTGTCTTGTCTTTTGCTGCAGAGTTCCTCTTATTGATGAGCATCTAATTCTCATTCTGTATTGTCTATTCACAGGTAATTTGGTTTGTGTTTTTCTTACTTGTTAATGACTTTTATAGAGTTGAGCAGCTGTTCATCTTCTCCTTGCTTCCTGCTTTGTTTCTTGGTTTAGGAAGAAAAATGAAAAACCTCTTTTTTGCTGTGCTATTGAATATGTTTCTCCCATCAAGTGATGAGCATGTAATAACTGGGGTCTCTACTGTTACCGGTTACATATGACTTTTTGTCTCATGTTCAGTTAATATTTTCGGATGTCGTAAATTGGTGCTATTTAATTCTTCTGATTATTCAGCCTCATGCATTTCTTTTTTGAACAGTGTTGCTTTATCTGCATTTTGCAACATCCGTCATCCATGAGATCACAAATGCACTGGGCATTTACTGCTTCAGGTTTGATACACTTCCCTTTTGATGATACTTGTGCATTAATAGTTCTCAAAACAGACTTTTCATTGTGTATCATTGGACAACAGGATAACCAGGAAAGAAGCTTAAACAATTTCTCACATGCTGTTTGGGGTACATGTTCAACGCATTCGACAATGTTTTATTTTACAATATTTACATCATGATATTTCCCTTCTCACGTTTCATCTTCTTTGCTGGGATTTTAGGTGAAAGCAAAGCAACATGATTAGGTACAATTCAAAAAACACTATCACTGTTATCAAGTTTGCCAACAGAAAATGGAGTTTATCATATGATGATCACCAGCAATTGCACACTCATCAATCGAGAATGCGGATGTTATGCTGACAACATTTGGAGTAGGAAAACAGAAGTATTGAAAGGGCAAAGAGATCTGATGCAGATGCAAAGCAAGATTTTTTGGTCAATGATGCCTTGCTGTACTTAAAGAATACATGGATTGGGTTTCTTGCTGATTGAACACAGATTGATGTGGCCCTATTTAAGGATTTGGTGTGAGAAGTTTTGTTGGTTAAAGTTGAAATCTGGTCAAAACGGGCAATGTTGTTTAATTTGGCAGACATGTTATTTTTCCAGTGGAATTTTGACCATCTGAACTTATGCTGAATGGTGAATCGGTCGACAGCAGGCTTTGTTTGGGTATATTTCTTGTTTTTTAAAACAAGTAAAAAAAAATTCTATCAGAATTTTGAAAGTTGTAACAGATTGTTTTTTTTTTTGAATTTTAAAGACTACCTTTAATGTAAAAAACTATTATCAGATTCTAAAAATTTCCCTTTTGTTCTGAAAGCACGGCGGATGGGTCCCACACAAAATCAAAGCTCATCGAGAGAACACATCACCCCGGCAAGCTTCACGGGCGATCCGGCCGTGGACGATTGCGAACACCTCCACGCATGCATAGTTCGACTTCGTAATGTGCGGGTTGAGAGCACGGACCGGCGTCATCCGATCTCGTTTTGGTAGCAGAAAGCGGGAGCGGAAAGAAGAGGAGATGATCCAGAGACTCGCCTGCTACGACGACGAAGGTACTATCCACTCTTCTCCATGCTTTCCGCGTTCTTCCTTGTCCTGCATCGATCTTGATTCCGTAACCTATATGACGATAAACGCCATCAACATCGGTCCTTTCTCGAGAAAACAAAGAGGAGAGTGCCCAATTAAAACTCGAATTGGGAGGAACGGGAAAGGGGCACCTGCGGCGGAATCGTGATCGAGGAGCACTTGCTTCGGGCGAAAGCTAGGGTTTTTTGGAGGCCGAGCTGAGGAATGGGGGGCGGAGTCTTCTCGGAGACCGGGGAGACGCCGTCACGACCCCGCCAAAGCCTGGAGAATATATCGGAGCCGATATTGGATGATTATAACGCTCTGACGGTTATATCGGTTATATTATCAACCCTTTATTGAATTTTAGGAGTAAAATGCTGATAATTACGTGAACACAATTAATTCAATTTAACGGAACATAAAATTGATCATTGGCCAAAAAAGACATACAATAACAAGTACTAGTAGTTTTAAGCAATTTGGACCAGTTTGATAGGATCAGAGGCCGGATCGGATAAAGATGTTATCAACTATTCCATTTCATGAAAAAAAACCGCCAATAACTTTATATGAATATTTTTATATTATATCACATATAATTAAAGATATATGAGTAAATGTTGTATGTATTCTCAATATTTTTTCCCGTCGATTTTTTTTATATTGATTATGACATTATCTTTCTTATCATTAGCACCAGTCTATTATATTCGGAAAAAAATGATTATTTAAATAGTGATGAAGCTGATTGGTCATAATTCTTATTTTTTTAATCAAGGAATTAAATCTCACATTCCATCTCGGAACAATTCCGTCTAATATATCAATCAGCTATAACATAAAAGAAAAAGTATACAAATTAATTAAAATGTTAATGATATGCCTCAATATAATATGACTAAAATATGAGTATTGCGTGTTGGTAATCGATTGGACAGCTGTAAAACATTGAATACATCATGATAATTATATCCATGATTCTTATACTGTCACAACTACCATCATCACGACAGTTGGCTTACATACGATGTAACGATTTCAAACAACATTATATATATTATATATATATATATATATATATTTTTTATAGCAAACATCAAAATTTTTATTATGATTGAGAAAATAGTATGATGTTAGAAGAGAGAAAAATGGCTTGGTGAATGAGCCAAGAAGGTTGGAGCAGATGAGTGGAGGTGTTACAAGTAGAGTCACATCAGGGGAGCCACATAAAGATGAACACAGCAACACAGTCAGAGAAAGTTCATTTCACATCTCCTCCCCTGTGGTAGCACTCCCATCTTCTTGCGGAAGTGGGCATGTCCTTGTTTGGGTTGCTTCAGTTCTTGCAGAGGCAGTCACTGTGTGCATGAGAGCATCCATGGAAGCTTTTGAGTGCTGTGTTTGTCTGACTGAGAGATCTTGTAGTTGGGTTGAACTTTGACTGCACAGAAACATCCAAGTGGATGAGTCCAAAAGGTCTTTGTGATAGCATCCATCTGAGTTGCTTCCACCCTGTTTTAGTCTGCAGTGATCGATTGATACATGGTCTTTATGAAGTATTGGAAGTGGACAACTGCGAGACTGATGTCAAGAAATCACATGAAAGATGAAGCTTCGCTTCAAATTTTGATATTTTTTTTAACCTCAAATGAAGCCGGTCAAAGAAAGAAAAAAATATTTGACTGATCAAATTCTTACAAATCAATTTAGATCTTTGTAAGATTAAACTTGAGGGTATTATAATCTCGCCCACCTAAGGAGGCTGGATAGAGGTATAGTTGAGCCTCTAATTAAGTTCAAAATTAGGTCAACTTTGATAAGAGACTTATTAACTCATAGGCTTAGAACTAGGCAGCCTAAGGTTTTTAAGTTCCAGTAAATTATGATTTACCGGATACACTTTCGATAGACTAAGCTTAAGTGTTATGAAAATTATTTGATTGGATTATAAGATATTTGAAAAAGTTATAAATCATAGATGATGTCTCATATATCGACTTAAATTTTTGGATACAATAGCAATGAAAAAAAAAATAAGAATGAAAGAATTATATATATATATATATATATCCCAAATCAATTCAAATGAAAGCTGGAGGTCTCCACCGAGTCAACTCCAGTTCCCGCGAGTCAATGTATTCCACGTCAGCTGCGCCAGGTAAGCTGTCCCATGGACCCACGGCCAGCCTCAAAAAGCCTTTCCTTTGACCGTCGCCTTGGTGGTGCTATTCCGAGGCGAGATCTACTCAGTCGTATGAGTCAAACCTTCCTCTCTTAGTAGTATGAGTCAAACCTGCATCGACTCTAATCTTCACCTCTCCTCGTCACCTGGCACAGTCTCTCCCTCTCTCTCACAGTCACATCGCCTTCCGCGGTGCGGAACAGCTTACCGCATGGTATCCCCTCACCGCCAATGCCTTCCTTTTTTAACGGCCGTCTCGTCTCACAAGCTCGCATCTTTTTATCCGCGTACAACAACAACAACAACAACGAATTAGCGAGGGGAGAAGCGCCGCGCCCCAACCCTAATCCAGGACTCTTCCGTTGCCGGAGCTCCGATTCACCCCCCGCCGATCCAATCCGGGGTTCCCCTCCTGTCTTCCCTCCGGGTGACGGCGGCGGCGGCGGCGGCGGTGGCGGTGATGAGCTGAGCCATGGGCTGCATCCTCGCCAAAGAGGCCTCCCCTCCGCCCACCCGCTCCTCCCTCGGCCAGCGGCGGCGGGAGAAGGTGGGCACTGCCGCTCCCGTCGGATCCGGTAGCAAGTCCCAGGCCTCCCTGGCCAGGATAGAGACCGCCGTCGATGCCGCCCCGACCAACACCACCGCCACCGTCGCAGAGGTTCCCGATCAACAGGAGGACGCGAAGCGGCCGGAGGGACAACCTCCGGCGCGGCGCAGGCGGCAGAGGCTCGAGCCCAGGCTTAGCAAACCTCCTGGCCACGTCCACGGCGAGCAGGTGGCCGCAGGGTGGCCCTCCTGGCTCTCCAATGTTGCCGGGGAGGCCATCAATGGATGGACGCCCCGCCGTGCTGACACCTTTGAGAAGATCGACAAGGCAAGCTTCCACCTTTAGTTCGGCATTCACCAGTTGCTGCCTGTTGTAGTGGTCTTTGCATCTATAACCGAATTTGTTGTTATTGTTGTTGTTGGTGATTTAGATCGGTCAAGGGACCTACAGTAATGTTTACAAGGCTAGGGACATGTTGACGGGAAAAATCGTGGCTTTGAAGAAGGTCAGATTTGATAATATGGAGCCAGAGAGTGTGAAATTTATGGCAAGAGAGATCCTTATTCTACGGCGGTTGGATCACCCCAATGTGGTGAAACTGGAAGGTTTAGTGACATCCAGAATGTCTTGTAGCTTATATTTAGTGTTCGAGTATATGGAGCATGACCTTGCTGGTCTTGCTGCGAGTCCCACGATCAAGTTTACCGAGCCTCAGGTTAGATTTTCATGACATATCCAGTTTATTCACCTCTTCAAAGTCTGATCTTTCTTGAGATGTATATCTAACATTGTGCTTGAGCAGGTGAAGTGTTATATGCGGCAGTTATTGTTAGGATTGGAGCACTGTCACAATAATGGTGTGCTACATCGAGACATTAAGGGTTCTAATCTCCTAATTGATAATGAGGGGATACTTAAGATTGCGGACTTTGGCTTGGCTACAACTTTTGATCCTAACCACAAGCATCTAATGACTAGCCGGGTGGTTACTCTTTGGTACAGAGCACCAGAGCTTCTCTTGGGAGCCACTGACTATGGTGTGGGTATAGATCTTTGGAGTGCAGGCTGCATTTTAGCAGAGTTGTTAGCCAGGAAACCTATTATGCCTGGGAGGACCGAGGTAACTTGTCTTGTTAACACTATGGTGTACAATATCCAAAATTTCCACACTGTAAATAGACCCACAACCTCTGATGAAGTTGGTAACCATAAAATGTGTTGATTGTTTCCACCTTTGCTAGCCTTTTGCTGAATATCATTGCTGCTACAGAAAGATAATCATTTACTGTTATGTATTATTCACACACATAACAGTAAATGATTTCGCTCTATTATGCTAAAAGATGCATGTATGGAAGTGATAATATGCATCATGATGCTCGATGATGAACAAATAATATAAAAGGAAGAAGACCACACAACAGATATCCTCATGAGAGTATATTTCTTGTATGGCATCTGCTGAAATCAGCTTTGTAATAGTTTTACTAAAAGAAGGTGTGATAATGATAAACAAATATGTGCTTGGGGAAAATGTCCTGGAAAATTTAGAATGGTTGACATAAGAAAGGCAACAGGTGTAGGTGTTTTGGAGGTGCTCAATGCAGTTTTGAAGGTAAGATTCTGAAAGTAGTTCAAGTTGATAATTGGTTTATATTTTGAGAAGAGGAAATGCAGACAACACAATTGATAAGACATGCTGTAATATTGAGGTCAGTTAGATACGTCTGATTGGTGCCCAAGCCTCTAAAATAGTTTACGTTTAGGTTACAATAGAAAAGGAGATTACAAACACTTCATTGCAGCTTGACTAAGCTGCAATGAACATAGAATGAAATATGTGAGCAGATGCTACAAGGATTTGTCAATATACAAGGCAATGAAAGACAAGGAATCAGTGGAAGTACATCCTCAAAGAATGATGTCTAGCTCATACTTATGAACAATGGATTCAGTTTGAATATCACTTTATGCAAAATTGTTGTTCCTGCCAACTGATCCTTCAAAACGGTTTTTGCTTTTTATTTAGTGACGAAGATAGTGTTGATATGGCGTATCTGGTTCATTGTAACTCAATCGATTATTAGTTGGCATTACTCACATTTTAAAATATATTTCCCTTGTATGAAGTTGCAAGAGGGCAGGCCTTGGTACAACGGTAGGGTTGTTCCTTTGCGACATGGGAGATTGGGATTCGAGTCACAGAAACAACCTCTTTAAATATTTAAAGGTAAGGTTGTTACATTGACTCTCCCCAGACCTCGTATTGGCAGGAGCCTCGTATATTGGGTACACCCCTTGTATGAAGTTGCAAAGTTATCTGAAGATAGTGGACCTGATATGATGACCGTGTAGTGCTAAGCAACTTCTGGAAAGTATTGACAGTAATTTGGAAGTGAAGATAGCCTAAATATTTGGACGAGGGGCTAAAATAAAATCAAAATGAAAACAACCAAGATCAAACCAATATTAGAGAATATCATGAAGCATGCTGTACATTTAGTGATAATAATATTAATTTTTATGTGTCAGTTAGATACATGAGATGTGATCCTGTGAGAGTTATCACAAGGTAAAGAAATAAGATAAGACAAATTAGTCACTTTTTGTGTAAATCGGGACATGCAATATGATCCTCCAGAAGTTACCAAAAGGTAAAGAAAACAGGATAAGCCAAATTACAATATTCTTTTTCATCATATGTTCAGATACAATAATGTAGTTGTGAAATATATTTTCTGATTACATTTTTTTTTTTCTGCTTGCATTATACCTGAAAGTTGAGAGATCCAATTATACTTGATAATCTTATGAAATGAACATTCTTAGTTTGCAAACTTATGCTATGCATCTTTCCTGAATCATTTTTTAAGATTTTGCTATCATCAATGCCACATTTGTATGGTGTTATCTGGCTGTGCTGCACAGATTATTTTACATTTTGGAAGCAAACTCAGTCTCAGTAGGAGTACATAGGCTTTCTTATCAATCTCAAGAGGAATATATTGGCTTCTAAGTTGGATTGGTTTCTAAAAGCATTTTTTAATTGTTTCTAGTGTAATGTTCTCTGTGAAAACCCCATTGACATTATTTATCTGTTAGAAAAAGTGAGCTTACAGTTTTGGGCTTAACCTCAGTATGTCTACACATTTAATCTATCCTTTATTGGATTTTGCTTGAGCTTTCTCTTACTTCTATGTAACTTTATTTGTAGGACGATGGTATCAATAGTATTTGAGATGCTATGGCTTGGTATACAATGTTCAAACAGAACCAAATGTGTCAGATCATCATGTCAAAGATTGAAGTGATAAGAGTTAAAACACTATCAACATGTGTACAATATACCTGACTGCTAAATGTTCCTCATTGTACTTGTTTGATTAGTATTTGAATTTAGTCCACTAAGAGAGGCTTAGTGCACAAGGCTCTTGCCAATCCGAGGTTTAGGTTTGGGGATGGTCAATGTATGAAGTAGCGTGCCTTTGCAAGCAGAGAATCTGTTTTCATTACTCAATACTGGTCGCCCAACTTGCAAAGGATTAGCTCCACTTGTCCTTTAACAGCCAAGAATGTTTGAAGGTGATACATTGACCTAATTACTTTTTGTAAGTCCAACTCAAGGTGTTCATGCTGGTAAGTCCTACTCAATGTATTCATGCATAGAGCAGATGCCGCATTATAAATGAACGTTGCTAGTTGAGGTAGTAACTGGACATTTTCAGGAGTCTAATTCGTTATACATATCCTACCACATTGTCACAACATTTTTGTTGTTTCTGAAAGGTTTCTATTTATCATGATTCATGAGTGCTGAGGTCTGAATGGTTTCATTTATCAGGTTGAGCAGCTGCATAAGATTTTCAAGCTTTGTGGCTCCCCTTCAGAGGATTACTGGAAGAAGTCAAAGTTGCCACATGCCACAATTTTCAAACCCCAGCAACCTTACAAATGTTGCATAAAGGATACATTTAAGGATTTTCCACCATCATCATTGCCATTAGTTGAAACTCTTCTGGCAATTGATCCAGCTGAACGTTTAACTGCCACTGACGCACTAATAAGTGAAGTGAGTTTCATATTATAAGCTTTTGATAAAAATGGATTTGTTAATACTAGTGATGGCCTAACCTTTTTTCTGTTATGAAGCACATTTCACATGTTACATATAATATTACAATTTTAGTTAGTTGCAACAACAAAGTTCCTTGAAAAGCATCTTCTCATGCCGTGGTTCAAATGTAAAATTTTAGTGTTGAAATTTGCAAATAAAACTATTTTATTTAAAGTCACATTCTCTTCAATGTTCTACTGTTTATGAATGTTTTGGAAGGAACATTTTGTGGCTTCTTGATTCCATCCTGCTCATTCTTGATAGGTGCGATTGTCTTATTCTGTTTTTGGTTGGTTGGACAAAAATAATTCATGTTTATGTAGAAATTTAATGAATCATGAATTATGCTTTACTTAAACTCTTAGTTCTACATGGTTTTTTGTCTTTAACTGTATTACACAGTGGTAGTAGCTATAGACAATGCTTCATGTTAAGGAAAACTGTGAACTTGATTGCTAGATGATTGTGAAGATCATAAAGAGGACAGCATATTTAATGCAAATTTTGAACCTCTGCTCTAAGATTGTTCCATTGTGGGGATAAGGTTGGCATGTTCATTCATACATATGATATATGCAGCCTACTGCTTCCGTTATTTATTCATATTATGGATTATGATCAAGTTTATGACCTGTTTTGCCTTCTGTAGTTCTTTAATACTCCACCATATGCATGTGAGCCATCAAGCCTGCCAAAATATCCTCCAAGCAAGGAGATGGATGCTAAACTGCGGGATGAAGAAACGAGAAGGTTTTTCAATCAACTTCCTGCCTTTGTTTTCAGTAAAATTGGTTCCATAAAGTTCCTGTTGTAGCATTATTTTGGCTTAAGAACGATATGATCTTGTTTCTGATCTTCAGAAATAATCTTATTTTTGTAAATGTTGGAATTTTCTTGTTCATAGTACATCAATGCACTAGGTAAGTAGTAGTCCACTTTTTAGATAATTCCTCTACCTTTTTCTTCGCATAGTCTGAAAATTAATTTTTTTACAAATCATTTTTTACAAATTGCATCCTTTTAATGTTGGATGCTTGTCTCCTCTAGTGGTTTTGGAGGGACAGTTTGCAACTTCATGGATTTTTGAGATGTAAATGGACTGTGAAGTGTTTTTTGGAATGATGAATTATCATTTCAAGTTTGTTCTATGTAATTAATGATCTCATTTTATGCAGGTTGAAAAATGGCGGTGTGAAAGCCAATGTCAATGGAACAAAGAAGACACGTGCACGTGATCGAACTACAAGGGCAGTTCCTGCCCCAGAGGCTAATGCTGAACTCCAAGTCAACATTGATGTATGTTCAACTGACTGTTGCTTTTTAGTACATCTTATTATAAAGTAAATGAAATTGATCTGCCATTTTGCTGAATATTTTGCTTGGCTATTGTTAGACCAATTTTATCACTTGCAGAATATCATTACATATGATCTGGAAATCCTTTTTCCATTATTGAGGACCATCTATTTTACTGATATCAATGGACCCACTATCGTCCAGGATTTAAATAACTAGCATCCTACAGCCAAGGCAGGAGCTTCAGTGACCTCTTTTCTTTGGGGATACATGATATGGTGGGCTCTAGAACAAGTTTAGGAATTGATGAAAATAAGAAATAACTTGCATTGAAGTACTATTTTTAGAAGTTCAGCAATTTGAAATTAGTATATTGACAGAATGGAAGAGTTCAACAAGAATATATGAGAGTATGAGACAAGGTATAGGGTCTGAGGGATCCCAGATCAAAGAAAAAATTTCTCCTCACCAAAAGATGTGTAGATATTTTTGTTCTATAAATGTTGAGAATAATCCAGGCTCAGTCAGATGATTACTGATACTATTTATGTAGCACACTTTGAAAGTTATCAGCATGACTAATTTTTCTCTAGCAGATTTGTTTTCGAAGGAAATTGAAGAATTGTCTTTCTACTCCAAATTTAGCAATTAAAATTTTTACTAAACATTGATACAAAAATTAAGTTTAAAACTATTTATTGCATCCTTAATCTTATCTTATTCGGTCTTAACCAAGGTTTGCAATTCTGCCTGATATGGTTTGCTATGGGTGGTATTTATGTAGACCAGGAAAAACTTGGTGGTTTGCTTGGTACAGGGTAGTATGGTCTCAGTACTGAACAGTTTATTTTTTTATTTTCACAATCTTTTTTCTAAAACTAGTCTGCCTAAAACGTATACCAGGATAAACTGGGTGGTTTGCAATTCTGCCTGACATACTGGGTATGCTGATACTTGGTAGGTACACTGGTATGACTGGTACGGTACTGTCCGATGCCTAATCGATACATGAAACTGGGAACATTGGTCTTAACCATTAATAAAGTCAAGCTAGTCTAATATTGTTTGAATAGATTAGCTTCTTAGTCATACCAAAAGCTATATGGATCTTGCTGGAGAACTATCCAGTCGATTTTCCATTTGCACATTGAATCTTTAGATTATTGCAGAGTGGGACAATAATCAAAATGAATATTTTGTATTTACTGCCTGTTATGTACTCAAATATTTTCACCAGTTGTGTTCTTTAAACGGAATCTTAATGGAGCAAAATAACAAGAAAAGATCCATGCCACTGACCCCAAATAATCGAGACATTACAGTTTGTTATTGTTGTGTTTTTATCATTTTGTTATATGTTTATAGGTAACCGATGAGCAAGTTCTGATGTTACAATGGTGCAAGGTTTCTGCTTAGAGGGGGCCACAGGGTATTTTCATTGTGTATATTGTGTAGTGTAGATATCTTTGTTGTTTCTTTTGTGTGCAGACTGTTAATCATGAACCCATAGGACATTCACAGAGATGATCCTCTTGTATGCTTCTTTTGTTTCTTTTGCTTGTATGTGTAATGTTTCCACCAATACTAGCTTTAGAGAGAACTAGTGTCTGCAAGCTTTTACCTTAAAATTGCAGATGTTGCATGACTCAAGCCCTTATCACCTAGACTGCAAAGAAAGAATGTACTGTAACACCAAGACCCACCTTCTAGTTCTTTTACTTGTCAAGTATTACATAAGGCCAACATAAACGATAATAAGGTTATGAAAAATCTAGGTGCCTTTTGATCTCATAAAATATAACTGAAGGAAAAGGCAACATGAACAATAATAAGGTGATCCTGTTCATTTCAAGAAGACGAACTTGTGGTCCTGACAGTTCTTCAAATAGTAGGAATTTTTGTTCTCTGTCACTGGCATGTCCTGCATTGTGAATGTCAACTAGTCCTAAGGACTGCCAGTATTAATCTGAAATCATAGTATTGCGAACTTTCTCACTTGCTTTGGTAGTGGGGTGTTTTTGTGTAGAAGAATCTATGTATGACTATCCTCCTAAGAGGCTGTTACTTATCATTAGTGTGTAGTTAGAGCTGTAACTTCTGTTGCCATGCAGCCTATGGGATGTCTACTTAACATACATTCTTTTTACAACTAGCAGAGGAGACGGCTGATCACACATGCTAACGCAAAGAGTAAGAGTGAGAAGTTCCCACCCCCACACCAGGATGGAGCACTTGGCTACCCATTAGAGTCCTCACATTATATGGATCCTGCATTTGATCCCCCGGAAGCTTCATTCAGCACTGTGTTTCCCTACCAGAAAGGGGGAGTGGCAGCATGGTCTGGACCACTGATCAATTCTGCCGCTGCGGGACACCCAAGAAGAAAGAAAAAATCTTCAGGCAATTCTCAGATGCCCACTAACTTAAAACAGCTTGCTGGTGCCAATGCTACCAAGGAAGCTCAGAAGGACAAGGACATTACTCAATTCAGATGAGACGCCGGTGTAGTTAGAAACCCTCTTATTTGGATGGAGAGGTAATGGTAGCTTCCTACACCTCCTTTCATTGTTTTTTCCTTCTCTATCTGTTAATTTTTTTTGTATGGTGAGCCTTAAGACAGTGGGATGGAGAAGAGTCTGCCGGTGCCGTGTATATTGTTTTTCTTTTCTTTTTCTTTTTATGATTCCAGCACCAAGAAGAACTTAATTCTCTGGCTTAGGTTATTTGAGTCAAATAATTGTCTGGAGTCCTGGGATCCCTGCATCCATCTGTATTTTATTTATTCCATTGTGAATGGGCTTCTGCCCCATTGTCATTTTAGATTTCTGTTCAGTGTTAGTCAAAAAAATATGCTGTAAAATACACTGATTCATAAGCTGCAACAGCTTTGTTAGTATGAATCTGAATCTAATCGCAAGGAAGTTAACATTTGAGCTTTTATTTGGATGACATCAAAGTCTCAAAATTCATAATTTTTGGATTCTTCATTGCTAGTCAGTGAACATGTGGAATTTTAATGCATCTGTCCTGTTCATCTTCTTTACAAATCACACAATCTTCATCAACTTCAGATGTGTGAGCTAAACATGTACATTTTTCTCAACAAGGTTAGTAGAAACATTTTATGTATTTGCATTCCGGTGTTTGTGTGGCTCTCTCTCTCTCTCTCTCTCTCTCTCTCTCTCTCTCTCTCTCTCTTCTAATCCCAGGAATGTTCATCAGAATAATCTGTGAACAGTGGATGATAGTAGATGATGACTGATGCTAAACACTAATTGGTTCCCATAACCACATCCTCATGCCTCTTCAGTAACACATCCTCTCAAAGAAAGCAAGAGGATGAGATTTTTACATCTCGTTATTGTGGTTGCTTCTCTTCTTCTCGCTCCCTTTTTGTCGGTTCGGTTCCATTTGGATGTGATGGAACAATTAGCTATTCCTTCTGTTCCCACTCTTTGATGAGATCAAAAGCAGCAGGAATCCTATCCTTCTGTTACCTGCAACAACTGCAAGTTTATTATTCGCAAGAATGGAAATGTAGAATAACAAGCTCGTCTGCAGATCACAAGAGCTAATCATTTCACACAGAGAGAGAGAGAGTTCAGTGCTAGTAGCTCATGAACAACAGGACCCACACATGCAGAATGATCTCATCTGGCAAATAGTTTTCTAGTTAATACAAAATGTAGCTGCGAGGATATGCAGTGAGCAAATACTTTGAGAACCCATGAAGGTGGCATTCTAATATAGTGCTTTGTGAGACCTCAGAATGACCCTCTTTGGACTGTGAGTTCTCAGAATCACCTGAAGCAATGTTAATTAAACCCATCTGTTTCGGTTGAAGACAAGCTTCGAGCTTCTGTTTCTGGAATACTCGTCTCATCAACGCATGGCATGGATCACTTGTCAGAAACTGCCCATGTCGTTCCTCGACATGAATCTGCTTCACTCGCCATGCACACATGCAATGGAGCTCTGAACGATGGACACGTTCTCGACTTTGTTTCCTGCACAGATTCTGCATGGTCACTGAGTTCTGCAGTAAGGCGATTCCTGCACTACACATTTATCGTTTGACCAATTTGGATGGCATTCCATTTCCTCATATCCATCTAGATAAAACTTCCCACTTATTCACAGGAACACTATTCCATGACTCGGATTCCAAAGGATTAGATCTTCCAAGCAACACAACCACATCGAAAGATAGAATGAGAGTATCTTCCAAAGGCAAAGGAGACAAGACAGAGGAAGAAGAGGAGGATAAGAGCATAATTCTCCTTTTCTTGAGAATTCCAGATGTATCCATGATGACACAATCTTCTCTATCCTTATCTCAATTAAACCCCAGTATAAATCATGTTGCACCAACATATACCACCTTCACAGACTATAAAGTAAAGAAAGATCCTCTCTTCTAAGGGCCATTCTTTTTGGCTCCTCATGTACTCAAAAGGTTACTACTACTCAGAGCCTCTTGGAACAAACATACTTATGCCTAATATCATATAATCAACATGTATTTATTTGTAGTCAATGAGCTGTGTGCTACAAAGCTATCTTCTTGTTCATCTCGGATAACAGGGAAAACACACCAAATGAAATTTCCAAACTGGGTTGTTTTTCTTGTGATAAATATTAATTTGATCCAAAGATGATTAGAGGCCAATTTTTAGAGATAGCGATGTAAACAAATGACCTGACGAGATGAATAATTTGTTTGCCATATTTGAATTATGAACCAGCTGATCTTGGAAGATCCCATATGGGAAGATGAATGAAATCACTTAGTCTGATGAGACTCTAGAATGCCAATCTATCATCCTTTCCCTTGTCTGATCCCAATGCAACCTAAAACTGATTCCCCATTAATTGGATTGCAGAAGCTCTATTTGTTTTGGTAAAACAAATGCAAGTTTCAATTGTTTTATCTCCTCTTTTTCACTTTTATTTGGTGACTGGTGGCATAAATTTAAACCTCAGCTTCTTTCCTTTTTGTTGTTTTCATGGTCACTTTCTGCATGCATGTTAATTTACGAAGAGAATGTCTGTTTTCAGACAAAGTAGATGAATGATCACAGATGAGGTGAGATGTAGCAGACGCACGCAAGTAAGCCAGAAGAATGGTGGCTCCTCATCGCCAAGGTTCATCCGGTTTCCTCTTCGCTGAGGCCATTCATCTCATGGATAAGGAGGAGGAGAAAGATCTGAGAGTTGTCCACGTTGCAACACCCGCCCACATCCTGCTGTGCCCACTCACCGCCGGAATCAACTGTCCCTTCATGTACAGGATGAGGATTCCACCAACACGTATCTGATTCTGCCTGTCCCACGCTCTTCCAATCACCAACCATCGGATAATGTTACTCTGTGGGTTGACCTAAAGAGATTATTATCGATCTCTAACGACATGAAACTTCTCCGGTGTTCTCTGGTTACGAAGTCAGCATAACAGTTGGTCGTCGGATGGCCTCCAAAAAATTCCCACAGCAGAAGAGGTACTTGGCGTTATCCAAATCACTACAGCACCGAGTGGCACGATGGTCACTGTCAATTCAATGATCAGAGGAGTCTTTTTGGAGAGCAAACGCTATGCAAAGAACATGCTGGATTTTTTTTGGGCTCTATATAAGCAAATCTCTCTCTCTCTCAGACAGGCGCGCGCGCGCGTCTTCAGCAAACTACCACTATCGGAATGGAGAAGGTGATGAAGTTGGCATCTCAAAGAGCAGTCGTGGTCTTCAGCTTGAGCTCGTGCTGCATGTGCCACACCGTCAAGAGTCTCTTCCACGACCTCGGCGTCGACGCCGCCGTGCACGAGCTCGACGAGGATCCGAGGGGCAGAGAGATGGAGAAGGCTCTTGCCAAGCTTGTGGGGCGTAGTCCGCCGGTGCCGGTAGTGTTCATCGGCGGCAAACTGGTCGGATCTACGGACAGGATCATGTCACTGCACCTCGGTGGCAAATTGGTCCCTCTTCTTCGTGATGCAGGTGCTCTTTGGGTGTAAGCAGTGAACTCCTGCGCTCTGGTCTCATCAGACACACGTACACGACTCTTGTGATGCATCTCTCTCTCTCTCTCTCTTTACATTACCACATCCTGTAAATCCAAAACATAGGACACTGTGTCTTCGTGTTGCTCAGGTGGATCGAACGCCACTTTCTTAAGTATCACCCTACTCTTCTAATGCATCTCTCTTTAGAATGTACCATGTAAATCCGAAACATAAGACACTGTGTCTTCGTGTTGCTTAGGTGGATCGAACACCACTTTCTTAAGCAAAACCCTGTTCATCATTACCCATGTAAGAGGCTCCATTGCAGATCTTAGTATGCTTACTATGTCATACTGAGATTGCTTTTCTGGGGTTTGGTAGTGCTGTTCAAGTAAATTAATTGATTTATAAATTAAATAATTTTAAATCATGATATTAATTGATTTAAATTAAATTAAATCATACTAAATTAATTGATCTATAATTTTAAATAAATAAAATAAATATTTATATATTTAAATGAATCCCCCCGTTTGGTTTGGTTTGGTTTGGTTTGATTGAACTGTACCAAAATCTTGATCCTATGAAATTAAGCCTATATCATTTATGAAATTATGATATTAAGATTGAATTAAATTAAACCTTTTGATTGATTTGGTTATACAATTTGAATTGATTAAGAGCTTAAGGTAAATAGGAAGCAAACCGAATAAAAGTTGAATCATTTATAATCTTCCAAATCAAACTATTAATGAATCGATTTGGTACCATTTGGTTCAGTATAATCACGTTGGCTTCTTTGCGGTATGTTTGCTGTCAGACCATATATTGCGACCCATACGTCAGCTTTAGGGATATTAGACGAAAACGGTCCATCATTTTAACCGGGTCGGGTTCATAGCTAGGATCCGGATCCGGACTGTTAAGCAGGCTGTTCAACGCCTCTTATCCGTATACTCCATACCGGGAGGTATCGCGCCATGGATCGGGAGTGGGGATCGAAGCCGGGCAGCGGCGGTGCCGCCTCCGCCCAGAATGAGGCGATCGACCGCCGGGAACGACTCAGGCGGCTCGCCCTCGAGACCATCGACCTCGCCAAGGACCCTTACTTCATGCGAAACCATCTCGGAAGGCAATACCACTGAACCCTAAACGTCTCCGAAAAAGTCGAGCGATCTCTTCTTGTTGTTTTCTTCTTTGAGGTTATCGCTGACTCGGTTTTCCTGCAGCTATGAGTGCAAGTTGTGCCTGACGCTTCACAACAACGAGGGGAATTACTTGGCCCACACCCAGGGGAAGCGCCATCAGACCAACCTCGCCAAGAGAGCCGCCCGCGAGGCCAAGGATGCGCCCGCTCAGCCTCAGCCCCACAAGCGCAAGGTCTCCCTCCGCAAGTCTGGTAATTCCCACCGCTCTCACAGTCAGATCATGTGTTCCCGTTACTCTTTTTCAATCTGTCATTTGCCTCTCTGTGGTATTGTTGTTCAATAACCAACTGGAAAGCTGTGGTCTATTATTGATGACTTGTAAATTTGGTGATAAAAACTTACAAGGGTTTTTTCCGTATACATGGCTAAAGTGGTTAGAATGCTCAATATTTCTTACATTTATCCTGGCTCCTTGAATTAATCACTTGGTCAAGGAGATTTTTGGACACAATATTTCCTGCCCCTACATAACTATGATTTGATCCATGTCAGAGTTTCTAAGACTTAAGTATAGTCATATCATCAACATCTTGTATTACCGTATTTCTTTTTTTTTGATTTGTCAGCTACCGTCATAATGATGGTCTATAAGAACATGCTTGCCGTTTATTAGAGAAAGCCACTTGTAGAGTACTGATGTGCAAAATGGTAAAGAACTGAGTATTACATATTTATGCAGAATAAGCATTATACAGATCAATTCAACGGAAACAATGAAGGAAAAACGAAGCGTGAGAGGGGTCTGTGGGATTATGAAAGAGGACATGAAATTGACTCAAAAGTAGATGTCAAGAACTGTGGAGTTTAAAAATTTGATTCATTGTTTAGAAAGATGTTATTGGCTAATGAGCGGGCCCTGTTTGGTGTTTTTAGCTATCATAGGTTAGAGAGGCTAATCTGACTCGTTTGAGATAAATGTGCTAATGATCATGCTATATTTTATTGTTGGTGTGTAGTTTAGGTGGCATTGTAAAATACTTGATTCTTTTTGTTCTTGTTAGACTTTTTAGTTCCAGCGGTTGATGTCTGTGACCTGCAGATGCATAGAATGTAAGTTTGTTCAACTAAATTACATTATTCCTTTTTCTTTGTTTATGATACTGCACAATTTGTGGAGAAAAATGATAACATGTCTGCCAGGGTCCATTTTTTGCTCTTTTTTTGTAGGTTCTGATCCTGATGTTCAATTTTTAACGATGACCTCAAACAGTCTTTATTTTAAGATGGAACACAATCTTTAGGCTGCGAACTTGCTTTTTTATCTGACTGTTCGATATGAAATTCTTTATATAAACTTATGATTTTTAAGAAGTATACTTGGGCACAATGCTTGCCACCATTCATGCATCACAACCAAGGTCCTGTGTCCAATATCCGAACACATTGGATAGGACATGATGCCTTGGAGGCATCTCTTCAAATGCTTCACACCACTGCAGTTGATTAAACAGAAAGGTTCGTGTAAATCTAGAGTTTTGAATGTCACGTCTCAATATGAACATGATTTTTACTTGTAATATGTCAAGTATTTTTTGTAGGATTTATTTTGGTGTCTTTGGTTAGTTGTTATTGACACTATCCGAGTAAATTTTAATTGACAGTAGATTTTGTGAATTGTACAAGTTGTCTCTTTATGAACAGCATTTAATGCAACACTTTGTTCATTTCTGGCAAATATTTAGGTATAAAGTAGTAATATTTATGTACCCTTTCATGTTCTTTTTTCCTTAAAGTAATTTGTATTTTTGCAGATTGTTATTTTCATTTGGACAATTTACAGTGATGCATTAGCTGTATCTACTTTTGAGGTGTATCTATCTTTGAGGAAGTACTGAGGAATTAGTCTTGTAGTTACTAGGCCTATGTAAATTTCATTACTGGTATTTGGTTGTGACGGTGTGCTCTATATACAGTTAAGATTGGGAGGCCTGGATACAGGGTAACAAAGCAATTTGATCCAGAGACAAAGCAGCGATCTCTTCTGTTTCAGGTTCTCATCTACTATTATTACGATTTTGTAATTCAAAGATTGTTGTATGCTGGATTCTAATTATTTCTAAGTTTGGTTTGGCATGAGAGCTTAAATATTTGGTTCAGAACATAAGCTTGATTTAGGTTGAGAATATCTCTTCATGTGTTTACTTAACACTGTAAACATGAAAAGCATCAATTATTAAATGGGATAATAGCTGTGGGGGGTTTGATGGAAAACCATCTAGGTTTACAAAGGATTTCTGAAAAGTTTATTGTAGGCAAAGAAATCAACAAAAAGTCATCAATTAATTAGCCTAGAAATTCTACGAGTCATGTTGAAAATTAAAAAAAGGTATTTTGGTCTTTCTAGGGACTCCTTTTGTATTAAGTGCACTCTTGTATTAAATGTACTAATTTACTATTTAGGTATCCTAGAAGTCACATTTTGAATTTCTAAAAGACGTACTAATTCCTTAGAAGATTATTCTCGGGAACCATTATTTTCATTAATTGTACTAAGGCTCGTAAACCCCTATAAATAATGAAGCTTATCAATGGATCAAGCATTTTTCAGATTTGAATGAAAAAAATTGCATCTTCTCGAGTCTCTTACTCTTCTCTCTTATCTCACACTTCTCGTTTTTTTTCTCTTCTTCTTTCTCTACTTTCTTGTTCTACATTAGTTTGGTATTAGAGCCCATCAAGAAACTTGCCCTGTACCTTATTGGGTTCCAACTAGTTGCAAAAACTTCGATCAACACTCAAGGATCTTTGCACCTCCAATGTCAACCTCTTGCTTGTGGAGTTGGACTTTGGAGCGATTGTTCCTATGGAATTGGTTGGCCACATAGTTCTTAGTATCGGGTAAATTTTTGAAAACTTTAATAATATTTTTTTGTCAGAAAGAAAGATTGTATATTTCATTGGATCATGATTGTCATCGTTTCTCCCTCATTTTCTCTTTTTTTTTTTTCCTATGTATCACCCTCTCTCTCCCCTTTAGCTATAATTACAGTGCCACTAAAATTTGAACCCTTAAAAGTTATTAAAAAAATAAAATAAAAAGTGAAAAAAAAGAAAACCATTTGAGATATTGCATTTCTAGCTTATGTATTGCAACAATTAACATCCTCATTACCAAAAGGTAATTTGTCGATAGCATTAGAATCATGAGTCGGCGAGGTGAAGACCAAATCAATCCTGATGAATCCCTAAACCAACAGAGTGAGGTGGACACCCTTGGTACCGAGCTAGCAAATCATGACATAATGTTGAACAATTATGTGAGAAAATGATCCAAGTCTCAAGAGCTCTCCAACATCTTAAAAAACGACCCATGAATGAGGAGGTTGATGAGTTGGTTAGGCAACACGTCCATTCTCTACAATTCATAGCCTCAAATCAAGGAAGTTTTGAATTTTACCTACTCTCCAAGCCCCAGTTTGAACAAATCCTAGGTCCACCTATAGGGCACCTGTTCATAATCATGCTCTAATAATTCCTGATGACCAAGCCTTTGACCTTAACGATGAATTCCTAGAACTTACTAAAAATCCACAAACCTGAGTAATGGGCCAACAAGTTCGGTTTGTTGACAATCTAGGGGAAATATCTAGAAGAGCCAAAGTAGATTTGTCGGATTGGCCCAATTTGTTGATTGCTTAGATAGCATGGAAGACTATTTTGAGTGGTATGGAATGATTGATATTGAATGTGTACGATTTGCAAAACTGAAACTGGTAGGGTTCGTTAGGAAATATTGACAACATGTTCAACGTAGTCTCAAACACCGTCGAGAGCCTCCCATCACTTATGGGAAGTCATGAAACAAAAACTTAAGAAAAAATATTTATCAACTTATTTTCGAATCCAATTGGTTGAACAATTGTTAAACCTTAAACAGTTGAATTCTAGTGTGACAGAGTATTTGGCCCAATTTGAGAAACTTTTACGTAGGTGTGAAATAGAAGAGGATCAAATCATCACTGTTCGAAAATTTGTTAATGGGTTGAGGTTTACATCTAATGGAAAGTTTCCCTTAGTTTCCCCAGCACCATGGAGGAAGCTTCTCGTTGAGCCCTTGAGATTGAGAAGTACATCAAATTTTTTTCAATTCGTCAAACATCTTTTGCGTCTCTTGACAATAGAACCAAGGATTGAAATTTCGTACTGTACCAGAGTTTCGAGATTCGCTTAGTATGGTACGGTATTGTATATCGAGCGGTACAGTATACCGCTCGGTGTGTGTGTGTATATATATATATATATATATATAAATATAAAGAGGGGCGATTGCCTTGTTGCCCTTTTTGGTGCAGTCTCTTCTCCCTATGCAGGCAGAAAAACGAGGCAACGTCGCCTCTTTTTTGCCCATGCGAAGATAAGGTGGGGAGAAGAAACCGTTTCCTTCTCCTCGCGCAAAAAAGGGCGACGAGGCGATGTTGCCCCCTCTTTTCTTTTGCCTGCGTGGGGAGAAGAAACGCCTTAGACGAGGAGGGAGAGTGGCGCGGATCTCTAGGTTCTCTTCTTTCTTCTCCCTCGGTTAATACCACCCGGTAGAGGGCGGTGACAACCGATTTAAGATGGTAACGGGGCGGAAATAGCCCCAATTGACGGTAGTGGGCGGTCCGCGTACCAGTTTTCCGACGAACCGGTACGTACCGCCCTATACGGGCGGTAGTTGAATAGAATTATTACCTAATCTACCCCAAGTAGTGGTCCTGTCAAGTCAAAAATCCTCACTACTAGCAACAATCTTGGCCCATCCATGAATTGTCCAACTCATTCAACCATTGATTCTTAAACTAGTTTGTCTTTAATCTAATGTCATTATTGCCACGATAGAGGTCACATTGCCTCTTACTGTCCTCGACGTACCCTTACCTTAAAACAAGAATTAGAGGATCAAATCGAAGAAGTTGATCAAGTAGTTGAATTCAAAGCCTACTTAGGTGATGAAAATGAACTAGAAATTGAAGATGTCCATATTAATGTTATCTGTATTATTCTCTCTACTACTAGTGATTCTAATGAATGGAAGAGGACAAGTATCTTCCATAATTTTATCCAAAGTGGGGAAAGAACTTGCAAATTGGTTGTTGACGGGGGTAGCACCATGAACATAGTCTCAATTTGCTATCAAGAGACTAAATGTTAAGGTAGAGTCACATTTGACCCCTTCAAAGTAGCATAGGTTAACAAAACCACTCTACCCGTAATCGAGAGATGTCTAGTACCAATCAAAATGGGCGATTTCCAAGATGCGATTTTTTGTGACGTCCTATCAATGGATGTTGCCCACGTTTTTTTAGTTGCCCTTGGTTGTATAACCTTAATGTTA
The DNA here is from genome assembly GCA_001649415.1 of Musa itinerans. Classification (NCBI taxonomy): domain Eukaryota; kingdom Viridiplantae; phylum Streptophyta; class Magnoliopsida; order Zingiberales; family Musaceae; genus Musa; species Musa itinerans. The sequence goes on along the minus strand of LVTN01000097.1, from coordinate 393,416 downwards.
ACTATCATGGAAGAGAAAACACCTGTCTTTCCATACAAAGGCAAAAGCATCATCGTGTGACAACAAAACCGTCAGAAAAGGACAAATTAGGAACTCCCAGGTCTCCTCTATAAGCCTCAACTACCAAGGAACTCCACTTAATGGATCCTAAATCTTTTAAAATAGAGAGCCCATATAACAAATTTTGTGTGACCATTGTTGCTAGAGAAATTCCTAGCCCTTACACTATTCTTGACCTAACTCTTGAGGTTAAGTCCTTAGATGAATTTTCAGATGTCATACCCTCGGAATTACCTAGTGTGCTGCCACCCTTATAGGAAATTCAACATGCCATTGACCTCCTAAATCTTTTAAAATAGAGAGCCTAGATAACAAATTTTGTGTGACCATTATTGCTAGAGAAATTCCTAGCCCTTACACTATTCCTGACCTAACTCTTGAGGTTAAGTCCTTAGATGAATTTTCAGATGTCATACCCTCGAAATTACCTAGTGTGCTGCCACTCTTATAGGAAATTCAACATGTCATTGGCCTTCTTACTAGGTCTAGTTGGTTTTCGAAAATTGACCTAAGAAACGGATACCATCAAATTCGCATTAGACTTGGTGACGAATGAAAAACAACATGGCCTAGATGAATGGCGAGTCGTGCCCTTTGGTCTATCTAATGCCTCAAGCACTTTCATGTGCTTCATGAACCAAGTTTTACAACCCTACATAGGCAAATTTATTGTAGTCTACTTTGATGCCATCTTGATCTTTAGTAAGACCAAAGAGAATCATTTAGAACATCTTCGACAGGTTCTTACTACCATTCTGGTTGCTAAGCTTCGTGTCAGTCTGAAAGTTTTCATTCATACAAATCCATGCCCTATTCTTAGGCTTCATTATTTCTGCCCAAGGTGTTGCCGCTGATCTAGAAAAGATAATTGTCATTATATAATGGCCTGAGCCTAAAACCCTTTCCGAGGTTCATAGTTTTCATGGATTGGTCTTTTTTTATAAGAGATCCATTAGAGGGTTTAGTTCTATCATGATACCTATCATTGATTGCCTAAAGAAAGGTGAGTTTTCTTGAACTCTGGCTGCTACCAAGCCTTTGCTAACATCAAAATGAAAATGACCACAACTCCTTTTCTTAGGCACCTTGACTTTTACTAAACCCTTTGAGGTCACTTGTGATGCCTCTAGTATAGGCATAGGAGGAATTCTTAGTCAAGAGGATAAACCTATCGCCTTTTTCAGTAAGAACTCAATGATACAAAACGATATTATTCTACCTATGACAAAGAATTCTACACGATTGTGCCATATCTTAGGTATTGATGATATTACTTTTTGCCATAAAAGTTTGTCTTGTTGTTTGACCACCAGACCCTAATGTGCTTAAATGACCAAAAGAAGTTAAATGCTCGACATGTCAAGTGGGTTGAGTTTCCCAACGAATACTCTTATAATTAAGCATTGTTTTGGACCTTCTGGCACTTAAAACAAAGCTGCTGATGCCCTTAGTAGAATTTCTACAATCCTTTCGACCATGAGTGTCAAGGTCGTAGGATTCTAGCAATTAAAAGAAGAGTATACTTAATGTCTAGACTTTAATGACATATATCGAGAAGTGTACGATGGAAACCGTCGTGAACATATGAACTTCATTCTCTAGAATAGTTTACCTTTTTCAATCTACTAGATTGTGTGTTCCCCAATCCTCTCTTCGAGACTTGTTTGGAAAATACGTGTGGGTGGATTAGCAGGTCACCTAGGCTGAGACAAGACCATTGCATTAGTCGAGGATAGATTTTACTAGCCTTCCTTAAAGCGAGATGTTGCTTGAGTGGTGTCATAGTGTCACACTTGTCAAATTGCTGAAACTCATAAACACAATACTGGCCTGTATACCCCATTACTTATTCCGCATTCACCATGGCAAGATGTGAGTGTAGATTTTGTCCTTGGACTTCCCAAAATAGTCGGTGGCCATGACTCTATTTTGATTGTTATTGATCAATTTTAAAAAATAACCCACTTTATCCAATGTAACAAGACAAACGATGTCTCATACATTGCTAAATTGTTTTTTTCGAGAATTGGCTAAATTATGTGGCTTGCATTTAACAATGGTGTCCGATAGGGATGTAAAATTTGTTTGCTACTTTTGAAAAACTTTGTGGAAATTGTTTGGCACAACATTGAAGTTTTCTTCAACCTTTCACCCCCAGACTGATGGTTAAACTGAGTTTGTTAATCGTTCCTTGGGAAATCTTCTTAGATGCTTAATTGGGGAGAAACATGGAAACTGAGACTAACCTTATCCACTGCAGAATTTGCATACAATTACTCAGTCAATTACTCCATTGGAAAAAGCCCATTTTAAATTGTCCTCGGCTATACTCCTCACACCCTCATTGACCTTGCTCCTCTTTCACTTGACTATCGTGCTTCAGAACCAACCTACTCCTTCGCTTAATATATTTATGATTTGCATGCTAAGATTTAATATAAAATTATCCTAAATAATGAAAGTTCCAAACTTGTTACAATGCACATCGTAGAAGTCAAGTGTCTCTAGTTGACGATTATGTCTTGGTTCACGTTCACCCTGAGAGATTCCTTAAAAACTCATACAAAAAGTTATATGCCCGAGCCATTTGTCCTTTCCCCATTATCCAAAAATTGGGATCTAATGCATATGTGCTTAATTTGCCTTCCAACTTAAATATTAGTTCAGTTTTCAAAGTGGAGGATTTAATTCCATATCATGGTACTTTTGAGTTTCCTTTGTCTATCGGTGTTCTTGTAAGTGGCAATCCTCCTAAAGTACTGATTCTCCCACAACATAACGATGACGTAGAGACCATTCTTGATGACCACCTTGTTACGTCTGCTACCAGCATTAACACTTTTCGATGCCACTTGGATTACTTTGGAGGAACTTTATGACTTTATACCAGACTTATTGGACCAGTACCTTGCAGATCACTTTTCAGGATCGAGTTCTTTTCTATCGGAGGAGAATGATGGAGAACCATTTAGCTTTACAAAGGATTTTAGAAAAGTTTATTCTAGGTAAAGAAATCAACAAAAAATTATCAATTAGTTGGCATAGAAATTCTAAGAGTTGTGTTGAAAATTAAATAAAAGGTTTTTTGGTCTTTCTAGGGACTCCTTTTGTATTAAGTGCACTCTTGTATTAAGTGCTCTCATTTACTATTTAGGGATCTTAGAAGTCACATTTTAGATTTCTAATAGGCATACTAATTCCTTAGGAGATTATTTTTGGGAATCATTATCTTCATCAATCGTGTCAAGTTTCCTAAACCCCTATATATAGTGGAGCTTGTCATTGGATCAAGCATTTTTCAGATTTGAATGAAAAGAATTGCATCTTCGCTAGTCTCTTACTCTCATATCTCACACTTCTCTTTCTTTCTCTTCCCCTCTTTTTCTCTCCTTCCCTGTTCTACATCAGGGTTTCTCCATGATGCTTTGGCAGCCCTATCATTGTGGATTACTAATTGATTTTGTGTTGACTAAATGTTGACCCCAGGGTGGTAGAATAAGGTGCTATTCTGACCTATGATGATGCAACTCATGCTCAATCATGTGCGAAGACACAGTACAAGAGGATCAGACTGGTACTGGTCTTGTTGGTGTGTGGGACGGGCATGGATGTTTGTGCACCAAATTTCAGTGATACAGGCAGTGTTAGGACATTAATCAACATATTGTACTCAAATATCAAACTATGGAGTATGCTCAGCAAAGAGTACAATATTTATACAATCTTTTAACAGTCTATATTCGTCTTTTTGGCTACACCGAAACTTCAGTTCCACCACTGGCGTCACTTGTATCATGCTTTCCAATCATTTAGCTTTATGAGGGAAACACTTTTTGATATTCCTGAGGACATTATATCTGTCACCAATGTTTTGGATGAGATCATCTTTGATCTACTCTTTCAGAGCTACAAAATGTATGAACTTATTTAATCCTTCTCATTGATGAACTTAATAGCTCACCATGGCATGTCCAAGAGCATCTCAATTTTTTCTGTTATTGTAAGCTATTACAATTTCATCCAGTCAATGAGCATAGGCAATACATTTTATATCTAATCATTATGCAACTTTAATAAAATAATTTATGTATTTTTTGTGCAGGTGAATTTCATTGGAGAAGATATTAATTAGTGTAGTTTAGTTAGAGTAAAATTATAATAGATATCCTAAAGCATACCATATATCAAATGATAACATGCTGTAAAAAAATTAATGATTATAGTAAATATAAGTGTCTAAACAATAGACTGTTGATCTTGAATAATAATAAAAGCAAACATCAAATATATCTCCTAAAACACCATGCTTCTTTTGCTTATAATTATCTACATTGGTGGTTTCTTTTAATCTCTTGATTTGAAGCTTTTGTTCTGAATTTTCTGCAGATCGAGTATCCTGAAATTGAAGATAACAGTAAGCCAAGGCACAGGTTTATGTCATCCTTTGAGCAGGCAAGTGCTACCCAATATCAGTAGAATCAGATGTCTGCTTACACTATATGGTTGCTAAATATTTATGCCTATCATTTTGTTTTTCCTTGATGTTTTCTCTTTTCATTTCAATTATGTTCACTTATTTTAGCAAGCGTGATTTAGGCTCATCAGTTTGTCATTGACAGAGGATTGAAGCATGTGATAAGCGATACCAGTATCTACTACTTGCAGCTGAACCATATGAGATCATTGCCTTCAAGGTTTCTTCTCCAGCACATTTCTCTCTATGTTCGACAACAATTTTCTTTTGTGTTTATTTGTTCCTCACCAGATTTATTTTGTGTGCTTATTTGTTCCTTATCAGGTCCCAAGCACAGAAATTGATAAATCAACACCAAAATTCTTCTCCCATTGGGATCCAGACCTAAAAATGTTTACGGTTAGATTAACAATCTGATATCCTTTGTACTTGATTTCTTGTCCATTTGTTCGAGTAATCAACTGAAGATAATGTCCAACATCTTGATTCCTTCAACAGCTGCAACTATATTTCAAGATCAAGCCACCAGAAGCCAATAAACCACAATCTGCACCTGCTCCTGTTGCCAATGGTACTGCACCTCCGGGTGTTCCTCCGCGGCCATTGCCACCTCCACCTCAAGCACCACCACTGCCACCGCTCCAAGCACCTCCACCTGCCGCCCCTCCTGCTCCACTCATGAATCCTCCAAGGCCTCCACCACCTGCAATGGTGGGATCACAACCTCCCCCTCCACCTCCAGTGGCAAATGGCCCTCCTGGGCCGATACCGCCCCCTATCGGTGGCAGCGCAATGGCTAACTTCACGCCCGGTCTTCAAGCCCCTCGATTTCCCCCTCCCCCTCCCCCGCAAGGTTTTCCTGGGCAGCAGATGCAAGGTCAAGCTCCTCGACCTCCACAGCCACCACCTAACATGGGTCACTGAACCATGGATGCCGTATGAGCCAAACTCTTTTTGCTGTCGGTATTGTCTTATGTGAGCCTTGATGGATGTATTTGGGTATATGGTCAACGGACGGGCTACTGCTGTTGTAATGTTATTTCGTTATTACGGAACAATATTTGATATTCCACACCAAATTGGCGAGTCAAATTCGATAGTTGGGTTTGAGTAAATTTGACCACCAGTGGGCTCGGTTTGGATTAACAGTTAAAACCTTCCTTTGTGAGTAACTACTGTTCAATGTTCGTCCGTGAAGTCCCAACGTCACCCGTCTCAATGCTGAACGGTAAACAGATCAAAAATAACGGCTTATGACGTAACGTGAGACGGAAATTACGATAACGGCGTCACGGCACGGGGTAACGCTCCCCAACTTTATATTACTCGCCCTTGTCGGAGCGAGTAAATTACCGCAGTTCATAGTGAAGACGATCCAAGCATCGCACCGAAAGGCAAGCAAGCAAATGACTTTAGATCGCGACGACTTCTCTCCCACTCCTCGCTAAGAAATAGAGAGCGCGACTCCGCCCTTGGCTTCTCTATAAAGACTCCCACCCCGCCCTCGTTCGCCTCTTCTTCTTTCGCTTCTTGAATTAAGCTCGCGTTTTCCTTTTGGGGAGGACGAATGGCTTCGCCCGGCCTTGCTTACCCCGATAGGTTCTACGCCGCCGCCGCCTACGCCGGGTTCGGCGGATCTCCCCAATCCTCAGCGGCGGGCGCCTCTAGGTTCCAGAATGACGTCGCCCTCTTGCTCTATGGCCTGTACCAGCAGGTGAGATCCACGGCTCCTTCCTTCGTTTCTTGAACCTCTCGTCGATCTGCATAACTTCTTTCGTGGGTTCTTCGGTCTTCCTTCCCTCGATATGTCTCAGGCCCGCGATTGCGCTTCTCCTTTCTGGAATTTCTAGTCGGTCCATTCTTCTTCGTTGATTGCGGTGGGTTTCTTGGTCTTCCTTCGATTGGGAGGGCTCGGATCTGCTCCCCTGTTTCGTCCGTTCGACATGTTCTTTGTGCTAATCCTGATCGTGGAAGATCTGCCGCTGGGAGTCAAAATCTGTTCGATCCGTCAAATTTCTTTGGATCTGTATCAGGGAATTGTCAGACCTACGTGACAAAGAGTTTTCCAAACCAGATCTTTGAATTGTTAACCTACTAGTTCTTTTGGAATTTGTTTCCTGGCTGCAGGCAACCGTTGGACCTTGTACTGATCCAAAACCGAGAGCATGGAATCCTGTGGAGCACAGCAAATGGACGAGGTTGGTGTTATAGGATTTTTTTGTTATTTCAATATGTTGATAGGTCAAAATTGTTATACTTTCTTAGAGCATGATCTGCAGGGTATTTGCTTGCTAAATTTTGATGAAAAGAAAAAATTACAATTTCCTGCTGCTAGATGTGACATTAAACGTACCTGTTAAACATCTATTTTGTTATTTATTTACTATCTTATGTTAGCATCTGGCATGGCAAAATCCTTATTCTCCAATTCTGCATTGGAGATTGCTGTTCTAATCCATTTTCATGATGAAAAACTACTCCAGTATCAAAGACAGATGCTTTTGCTCTAAGCAAGATTTGAAGTACTGGTCCAGAATCTATACTGGTCACTGGATTGACTGGTTTGAGTCCAGTACACACCAACGTACCAACACATGGTACATCAGTGTACCTACCAGTCATAAGGATCATATAGTAAGAGGGAAAAAAGAGAGGAGCAGGAGAGAAGGAGAAGATAGGAGGAGGAGAGGGAGGAGAAGAAGAAAGTGAAACGATGAGGAGTACCAGTAGGGAGGAGAAGGCAACAATGCAACGGAGTGGCTACAGCCAGGCGGTCGGGAGGAGGAAGAAACAAAGGAGAGGAGAGCAGTATTGAGAGAGAGAGAGAGAGAGAGAGAGAGAGGAGAATGGGAGGAAACCAAAGAATAAAAGAAGGCAGCTGCCGAAAGCTTTGAAAAATTAGAAAAGAGGATATCATTCATTGATTGATTCAAGGTAGCTTTTTTGTCTTGGGTAGTAAGCCTACCACCCAATACCCTCTAGTTTTGATGTTATAAGAGATGTGTGCAATGGAGTTTGTCACTAGTGTTAGGACTTCGATGTATCAAGTTTTCTATAACCATAATTGTGTATCAAGAATTTAGTTTAAGTCCATAGGTTTTCAATTTTGTTATAAATGAGCTTACTAAACATATTTTGTATAAATTTCCATGATGTATGTTATATGTTATTTGTATTTGTTTGATTGGTTCTAAACTTGCGTAACTAAGACAAATGATAGAAACTAGATGTTTTAGACAATGTGGGGCAAAAGTGAATATATGGTGTAATTTCAGCATTGAAAAGAGAAACTTTAAAAGTATAGTTAAGATAGATGGGCTAAATGATCCTGTGCAAAGGAGTTTTAGTACTTTGGACATTGAGCAGGAATGGAAGATTATGAAGATACTATTTATAGAGTTAAACAAGAAAAAAGGGGTGTACCCAGTAAACCAAGGCTCCTGCTAATGACCCTTAGCTAAACATGATAACTAAACTAAAAGGGGCTCAACGTGCTCCGTGATCATCATCTCCCCGTTAGCTAAAGGAAAGTTTTATAAAGCAGTTGCAAGGAATAAGCAGTGCTTTATGGTTTAGAATGTTTATCAGTTAGGTAATAATAGGTACAAAAGGTTACTGTTGCTGAGGTGAGAATATTGATAGGAAATGTTCATGTTTAGGAATAATTAGGTGTGAATCCAACAAAAGATAAGGTGAGGTGAAACCATTTAAAATGATATGAATATCTCCAAAGAAGGCATAGATGTCCTTGTTGGATGAGGTGAATTGATTGAGGAGGTATAGAGAGACTCAAGACAAAAAAACTAAAGTAATAAAAAGTGCTGGAATTGCTTTTAGTTTGACAAGTGATATTGCCCTAAATTGTGTCGAAATGTAGGAAAAAATCAATATTTCCAACTCCATATAGGTAGGATATCACTGCTTGTTGTATTCTTAGGTGCAAGATATGCACCTTTTTTATTCTTTCTATATATCTTAAACTCACTAGGTAACTCCTTTCACATTTGTTTTTTCTTGATCAATTCCTTCATCTTTGTATGAGAAGTAGCATGTAAGGTTACTCTTGTACTACTACCTCTGAATTATAATCTTCCAATGATATAATTGAATGATCTATACATTACTTTTTGTTTATGTTGAATATCTAAGACTAATTACTTCTCTGCTATCAGTTGGCATGGACTTGGAAACATGGCTTCAACCGAAGCAATGCGTCTGTTCGTGAAAATTTTGGAGGTATGTGTATGCTTAGTATTGCAGTTGTCATACAAAGGTATGTTGATAATAATTTTTTTTCTCTATTAGGAAGAGGATCCTGCTTGGTATTCAAGGGTTCCTGAACTAGCAGCAGAATCTGTTGTAGATGTTGAAATGCTCGTAAGTATATTAGGAATTATTTCTTGTTTGCTAAAAGGTATAAGTCAATCATGCATTTCGGTCAAGTGATTAACAACTACTTAAGGATCATTTATTATGTGTAGCACATTTGTCTCATATCATGAGTGTTCATTGACATAAATAGTAAAATAAAGGTAAAAATATCTTGTTGACAGAAGTGCAAAAAGTTGATAGGTTTTGAGTCTGGCATATTATATCTTTCGAATTGCTATTTTGTTTTATATTAAGACATCTGTTTGTTATTGTTTAGTATTTTTAGACTATTTACATCCACTGTTTGAACTCCACTTGGATCATGTGATACTCTTGCATTGGATGATTGATTCAAGTACCTATGATTATGAAACCTTTGTTCTAAATAGGGATTTATTATTTTTTTCCATTTCTTTTTCACCGCTTTGAGCTCCTTGTCTGTAGTTCATTTATCACTTATGCTGGTTTTAACAAACACTTTGTCCTGAATTCCCTAAAATGAAAAAGCACGCTCCAGAGTTTATCCCAGTCACCCAAGGATTCTTGCTACTTCGAATTGAGAATGTAACTATTTGGCTCTCTTTTTTGTGAACTTGATTATTCAGCCTTTGAGAAGCCTTGAAGTAAGCTTAATCATGAAAGAGGTTTATGGTAAGGCTTAGTAGTTTTTGATATATTCAGATGTTATGTAGCCCTTTCACTTGGTAGTAAGTCCAAAACTTGTCAAAGTCTAACTGACAATATTTGGAAGATGCAAATCTCATGTATTATACATATCGATGAACACAATGAATTGTTAGCAAGGTCAGATTCCATAAATTAGTCGAATGGAGATAATATATCCTATCAAGATGTCTCAAATATCCAATGTTTTGGAACAATAAGAAAAAAATGATGAAGTAATCAGCTTAAAATGATTAAGGGCTTGGAGAAAGGCTTTGGAACACTGAAGAAAGAAATATTTGGAATTGGGTGCAAGATTGGCCAAACTACGGTTGAATTGGATGCAAAAAATTTGACGACTGAACAAACACCATCACAGCTCATTTGCACTTGCCACAGAATGGGGTCTCAAGGATGATTAGGTAAATACTTTGTGTTTCTTTTTGTGACGGTGCATTGTTCTATGGCTTTAAATGCAATACTATGGAATCTGAGTCCACAATCATTATTTGGTAGTTTAGTCTTCCTGTTGATCTAGCTTGTTTAATTTCAAGCTCTAATATCATACAGGTGCTATCTTTACCAATATAGACATATATCTTTGTGTCCTTGCCTAGTAAGGATAATTTAAATAACTATTTTGATCTAATTATGTTTGAGAATAAATGTTTTCTTTGACTTGTATATGAATTATCATCATCCGTTCTTATCCTGTTAATTTACCTTCTTAGAAACCAAAAGTTGAGCCAGCTACTGTGTTAGCATCGGAAAATGGAGACTCCTTACCTGAGACAAAAACTATTTCAACAGAAAATGGACTTCTGTTGGAGACACAGGACAAGGATGTTGTAATGGAGGGTCTTGGCTTAGTCAGTATATATGATCAATGGGTTGCTCCATCAGTATCTGGACAACACCCTAAGCCTCGTTATGCGGTGTTCTCTCTATTCTTTGATTAATTTTATATTGAAGCAGTGAAATTATTCTTATTCCATTGACAACCAAATTGTGTCTGACATCTATTTGCAGCATGGAGCAGCTGTTCTACAAGAAAAAATGTATATCTTTGGTGGAAATCACAATGGTCGTTACCTTAGTGATGTCCAGGTATGTCGATAATGATGAAACAAGTAGGCACAATTGCGTTTGATCAGCTCCTAGTTACGCAGAATTTTAGCAAAAACTTAGACATCATAATGTTACTTTTGTATTGCTTCTTCTGGAAGTGTTTTATTTTAATTAGTAGAACTGTTCTAACCTGTCCTGATTTTCACTTATGTTTACTAATTAAGTCTGAATTTAATGGCTATGTTTATATTTATTTACCGAAGGTTCTGGATTTGAAAAGCTTGACATGGTCAAGAATAGAAGCTAAGGCACTTGCAGGGTCCTTGGATTCCTCAACCACTGGTTCAGTTGCCCCCTCTGCTGGCCATTCCTTGGTAAAATATTGCTCCACTGCAAGAACTACAGTTGTTAATGGCTAATAGCTAAATCATTGAGGGACTATGTAATAGGAATTTTCATGGTCGCTTGTTAATCATTGCAGATTCCTTGGGGTAACAAAATTTTATCTATCGGAGGGCACACCAAGGATCCATCTGAGACGATTACAGGTTCAAGTCATTTTGCTTATACGGACTTCCCTACCAACTTCTCAATTTTTTTTCCACTCAGAATGACAATTTAGTTACCATTATGCCAGTGAAGGAATTTGATCCTCAAACTTGTCTCTGGTCGAACTTAAAGACATATGGGAAACCACCGGTAAGTTTTATTTGATCTGTGTTCAGCATATATTCTAGACCATAGATCTCATGAAGCTTGTTTGTGTTCTAATCTTCTTGAAGTCGATTTGTTTTGAAATTTTGAACTTTTATGTGTACAAAAAATGAAACTTAAATAACTTATAGTTCAAGGAAGGAGCAACTTTTTGCCGTGGAATATATTACCATTGGCCTTTTTCTTTCAATTACTATTTTTCTAATTGTGGTAAAACTTGCCTTGCAAGCATCTGATGATTAGTTTGTTACATTTTTTTCATTATGTTATGGATGCGAAATAAGATTTTGATAAAATGGGACTGGACAGGTTAAGGAATTAATTATCGTTACTTAGGATTATTTGGTTTTTCTAGTTTAAACATCCAGTTTTTTTGAAACCTAGCTATCATTGCCTACATTTCATTTTTAATCTTCTTTCTCTTGTAGATTTCTCGAGGAGGCCAATCGGTCACCCTTGTTGGGAACACTTTGGTTATATTTGGAGGCGAAGATGCCAAGAGATCTCTTCTGAATGACTTGCACATTCTTGACTTGGAAACTATGACCTGGGATGATATTGATGCCATGTAAGAGTTACTTTTCTTTTATTAATAATTCAGTTTCTTTTTTGACACATTGGTAAAATAAATTCAAGTAAGTTCCCAGTAGGCCACATTTTATACAACTTAAAAATATATCATTTAAAGAGCCTGACAATTACTTAATTGCATTTTTGCCCATGTTAATTCTACGTGTGTGTGATTGGTGAATGGTCATAAGATAAACCTAGCTAGAAGTTGTGAGGGGGAAAATGAGCTATTGGCTCTTCATTCTGGACCTATCTTCATCATTTTAATGTACTTTATGTCTACAAGGTCTTTAATGGAGACAATGGCATGTTCAGTTTGGGCATTTTGATAAGTACAGTGCAAATCAGAATGCCTTCATCCACAAATAACTTTTGGTTAGATAATTATCTACCCTCAGTAGAATCCTATAGGTGGATATTTCTGATCTTTCAGGAGTAGTTACAAGTTAGAACAAGACATGTTATTCTTGGATCTGACATGAAAATACGCAGAAGTGAAAGATCTTTGCACAAATATGATAAGATTACAAAAGTGTACTTATAAAGTGTTCTACATGAATCAGCTAAAAGCATACATTTAATGGGTGAAAAGACTTCCAACTTTACCTTCCTTTTCCTCCTTAACTTGATCGCATGGCCTTTCCAGAGTTAACTCTTCATTTTTGTATGCATGTTAAAACAAAAGAAAAAAGTAGAAAACTTGCATGAACATGAAATCCGACTATTTTCATTCTCATATATATACTTAATATATTCATCTTTGCTGGCAACTACTAATCAAAGTCATCAGTGTTTCATCATTATCTTTAATTTATGACTGTAACAAATAAGGGTTGTAATTCATTTTGAATAGGAAGTTCAATTGTTTATAAGAATGTTTTATGTGCCTAGCATGTTTAATCATGTATGAACTTTGAATGTTGAACCATGTTGTGCTTGCGTCAGCTTGTACCGGGTTCAAGTTAAGGCCTGTGACTCTGCTAGGTAAAAGATGGATGCATGCTCATCAATGCCTTGAACTAGCATGATGCATGTTACATCAATTTCCACTAGCAAGGCACCACAAAAGACATGCACCTTTGTGTCATGCTACAATTTCGTTGGTGTACAATATATATATAGCAGTAGTTTTGACATTTTAATTGTTTGGTTCTCACATAGACAACAAAATTCTATTGTAATATTTAAATTCCTTGCATCACAAGCATCTGGAACTTAGTCTTTCTTTAATTTTTTTTTATGTGCATACTTGTTTAAGAGTTGCATACTTGCCCGAAGTTGTTTTCCCTATTAAGTGCTTGTTTCTTTTCCCTTTGTAAAATAATCTTAGCTCCAACACTAGTTGCAAGTTCCTTTGAGCTAGTTTTACAGAAGTACTACTTCAACTATTTGTGCATATATACATATATATTTTCTTTTGACATATATTTAAAGCAAGGTCTGCCGTTTCGATGTGTACCGTCCGGTACGGGCGGTATGTACCGGTCCGACAGGTTACCGGTACGTGGACCGCCCGGTACTGGGTGGTACGACCGGTACAGTGCTACAATGCACTGTAGCACTGTTACAGTGCTCGGTACACCCATACCGTACCGTACCGAGCCCAGGTCGAAACTCCGGTACGGTACGGTATTGCGGACCTTGATTTAAAGTTCATGAATGTATTTCTCATTTGCTTTTAATTCCTAATGTATTCAAGTAATCTGCAAAGTTGACGTATTGTTGCTTCTTTCACCTTATATAGACAGTTACATATAAGAGATTGTGTTGCTTATGTATTCATTATCACTAAAATTCATAAATCATGTTAAAAGGGAAACTATTAATGAAATCAGTGGGGTTCTTTTTAAGTTCCATACATGTATTGAAGTGCCTGGATGCCAGTGTGTTTGTTGTATCAATATCAGGATGTAAAGACACTGTGTGCACAATGTGTACTGAACTCATGGTTCATACCTGTTATTGGCAGCTACAGCAGTGATTTAAAAAGGCGTTCGGGTGAGGCGAGGCGAGGCCCGAGCGCCTCGCTTCATTTCCAGGCGGCGCGCTTCAAAGAGGCGCCGCCTAGGCGCTCGCCCGAGCCCAGGCGCCGGGCGCTTCGGGGGAGCGCCTGGGTTAAACCAGGCGACCGAACCAGCGATTTAGGTCTGGTTCGGTCTCCGGTGCTTTAGTTGGTTCAATCGAACCAATTAAAGCACCTATATCAGCGCGACTTCCCCAACCCTAACCCTGCTCGCCGTTCACGCTGTTCGCTGCCGCTGCTGTCGCCGCTCCCGCTCCCGCTGCTGCCGCTGCCACTGTTGCCGCTGCTCGCTTTTACCGCTATCGCTGCCACTCCCGCTCCTGCAGTTGCTGCCTCTGTCGTCGCTCTCGCTGCTACCGCTGCCGCTGCCACTATCGTCGCTCGCCGTTACCGCTACCGCTATCGCTCCGGCTTTCCTCAGCACCCTCGGTCTTCCCTTACACTCTTCTCTTCTCTTTCGCTTCTCCTCTTTCGAAATCGAAAGTATACTGTTAAAAGTATACAGTATACTGTTAAACTGTATACTGTTAACAGTATATAGTATACTATTAACAGTATACAGTATACTGTTAACTGTATATAGTATTATACTATTATTTTGATTTTAATACTATTAATTTTAATATTATTAATTTTTAGCGCCTTACTTCGCTCGGGCGAGCGCCTGGGCAAGTGCCTAGTGCCTCGGGCGTTTTTGGACTGAGGCGCCTAGCGCTTTTTAAATCATTGAGCTACAGTAGGCAATCTTATCTTTGTTTATACATCAATTGAGATGCCTTTTAATCTGGCATCTATCTTGATATTATTTAAATTAATGACTATCTTTATGTCTCTCTGAAGACCTCCAATACACCAACCATACTCCTAGTTAACTCTTGAGACCTTAGGGATATCATGTGTGATTTTCATTTTCTTGTAATATGTGAACCAGATCCTCACCAAGTCACTATGATTGATATTTAATGAATCTAATTGATGTACTTAAAGCTTTTGTGATTCTTAACCTTTTCCAGAATCTTTATAAAAATGATGTGCATGCAGGGAACATCTGAAGGTCATTCTTTGCTTGTTAAGACCTTCATTAATTGCCTTCATCATATAGTACACCATATCTTGCTGACTGTATTTAATATAGCATTCTGCTTCACTGAGAATAGTTTTGACTTGTCTTCTGACATGTAACTTCTAGTGAAGGCATTGATTAATATGACTATTAGTAAGAAATTTGTAGACCTAAATTACAAGGTAGTGGTAATAGTTTTTCTCCGTGTGGAAACATGTAATTTACGTGCATTTGACAGACATCGGGAGATCTTTACACAAGTTCATTGGTATAGGAAACATTTAGTTAGATGTGACTTCATCATATAACTCACCAGCTTTTAAGTTTGAAGAGGAGGAATGCTTCAAGATACACACAATCACATTTCATGATATTGTTCTCTCATTCTAAGTTTCGAACTCTTAATGCTAACATTAGATCTGTTCATCTCTTTTAAGCACAAAGCTGTCTTGTGAATTTTGTTCAATTAGATTACCATCGTAATTATGTGATTATGAACAATCCAATTAAATGTTTCTCTGTTAATTCTCTCTTTATTGTGTTTTAGTGGTACACCTCCTGCCCCAAGATCGGACCATGCTGCTGCTTGCCATGCAGATCAGTACCTTTTAATTTTTGGTGGTGGATCTCATGCCACATGCTTTAATGATCTTCATGTCCTTGACTTGCAGACTGTAAGAGCAACTTCTCTTTTTTAGATGTTATGATACAAAGATAATGGGTTAAAATCTTTGTTAACATTTATTTTTTAATTTGACCTTTTGCAGATGGAATGGTCAAGACCAAAGCAGCAGGGTGTGACTCCCAGCCCACGAGCTGGCCATGCTGGTGTAACAGTGGGGGAAAACTGGTTCATTGCTGGAGGTGGTAATAATATGAATGGTATGTTTGTAAAACTTCTATTTTGTTTCCTATATCATGCCTTTATTTGTTTTTAAAACGAACATTCTTGAAGTGATAGGTTGTGCACGCTTGCTCTATCCAAGACTTTGTTTCCGATCTAGTTGGCATATGAACTTTCTTTCTGAAGCTCCAGTTCAAACTTCAAACAACATGATACATAGTTATAATTAGATAAAGCAATATGCTGAATGAAGCTAAAGTCATGAATAAGGTGGTCAAAAGGTTTTGGAAAATAGAAGGGCTAATTCTAAATAATTATTGGAGTATGAAAATATCAAAGATGAAAGCATCATAAAGAGTGCCAGGTTGTTCAGTCTGATTTAATCTACTTTCTAACGAGTGTTTTGGTTAGTTTGGTCTTCTTAATGAGAAACTGAATGTTTGCAACATTGACCAAATAAATAACTGGATGTACCTATTTAGCTCTGTCAGTTTATCTAATTTTTCTTTCTAACACTGAACTTTAAAATGAATTGTCTACATGGAATCCTGATTCTGGTCCGGATAAGCATATTTTGGTCATTATTTAATTTTGCTTTCTAACACTGAACTTTAAAGCATTAATTTGACTAGAATTTGGTCATTATTTCCTTTTTTGGTTTTTCTTCCTGTTGTGTACAATTATGGATTTAATACATTACATTATTTTACATTATGAATGCAAAAAATCATGACTGTTAACAACTTAACAGCATGTTGTTGTTTGATTGAATGGATTTTCACTGATTGTATATTTAAGTGAATGATAGAATAATGTTCACTTTTGAAGTAGAAAGATTGTGGGTTTTCTTTTTTCTATTCTTCTAAATTTAGAGCTCATGCCTTCTTTTTCCAGGGATCTCTGAGACACTTGTTCTGAATATGGCCACATTAGTCTGGTCAGTTGTCACCACTGTTCAAGGACGTGTGCCCCTTGCTAGTGAGGTACACTCATCTTTTTGGCTAGTCAGTTTTCATAGGGTTGATAGATACTACACGTTTGTGGCTGTGAAATTCATATCTAGATCATAATAAAAACTGCTTCCAACTTAACATTAACTTTGTTGTTACTAATAGCTGTATGAGATAAATGCAAAAATATGACACACACAATCCATGCAATGCTATAACAGTATATATCATGACCATATGTAACTTTGGTGATTAATTAGATTTGCTTATACTTCATAATGGGTGAGAACAAAGATAAGATAAAAAATGCATGTATTTATTAAGGTAAACAATGTCTGGTAACATGCATAAAAAATTATTTTATTTTATATATTTTTAGTGAATGTATTTTATGGAGATATTCTGGAGCATCAGTTGTCAATAATTTGTTGTTTAAAATGGCCTAACCGCCTAAGCTTGTAAATTTTATTTATTGATTGCATTTTACTATGACTTCCTAGAATTGATAACCTTCTGGATTATGATCAAACAAACTGAAGGATATCATGTCATATAAGAAATGCAATAAAATTATTATTAATTAGACAAAGTATGGTTTAATTTTTTATTCTCGTGGAATAGTGTAGGAACTAGTTTTAGTGAGATGTTTATATCTGTTAATCAACTCTCGATGTTTGTAATTGGATGTCAACTGTTTAATTTTTCCACTGAGGTTATTGAAGCATACCAAAGAGGAAAGCAAAAAAAATGAACTTGCCAAACAAGTCATAATAAATTGCAGTGACCTTCTTTGATATAACTCTTATTAGTTGATGGAACTGCAACAATACTGTTATTTTATTATAGCAGCGGAAATTCTGATATATAATAGTTTAATCATGAATGAGCTTTTCTGGAATAAGGTTTTGCACAATATGTTCACTGTCTTTACTTAATGAATGGTTGCACCTTATGATTGACTAAAAATTATATGTTCAGCGAATGCAAATGATTATAGGAACTCATTAACTGTGAGCTCACTTTATTTGTCAGTTAGGATCATATCACTGAGAAGAGGAACTGTTTCTTCTTTTTTTTATAAATTTAAATGTAGAAAGGCATCCTGTTGTACATGATTACAGTAGTGAATGTTTCTGAAGAGGAAATTATTAATGTTGAAAGTTACTTTTTTAGGGTTTAAGCTTGGTAACAAGCACCTACAAGGGAGAAGATTTTCTTGTGTCATTTGGAGGTTATAATGGGCGTTATAGCAATGAGGTAAACCTAAGTTTCAATTTATGTTTGTTTTGTCTATTCTGGTGTTTTGGCTGCTATAGTTGTATTCATGCAAATTTTCTGGTTGGTTAGGTCTATGTTCTTAAACCAAGCCACATCTCAGATCTGCAGTCGAGGATGATAGATGGTCCTGTGTCAGACACCATTGCTGCAATGCTTCCAACAACAAATACAAGTAGGGACATGGAACCTGAGATTGAAGGAGCTCAAGATAAAAAGATAAAGGAAATTGAGATGGACAATGGTGATTCAGAGCTGGTAGGGATGTAACCTGAAAAGTTTCCTGTCTGTGAACTTTTTAATTGATTAGTATCAGCTTATACATAAAAACTGAAACTAATTGCCAAATTTATAGAATAGCTAAATTTTTTTCCATTCCTTGCTGGATTCCTTAATCAAATTTATAGCATAGCTAAATTATTTTCATATATAGTGGTAGCATTGTATGTATAACTGCTTGCTGGGTGAATAATAAAATTTGGAAGCCATTTAGAATTGTGAAATAAGATTTTTATTAATTTCTCTTTTATATTATGTTTTCAACATAGTTATCGTCTAACTTGCCTTGAACTTTTCAGAATATTAGAAATGAAGAAACAATAGAAAGAATTGTGGAAAGCCTGAAGGCAGAGAAAGAAGAACTAGAATCAACATTTAACAAAGAGCAATTGCAGAATCTCCAAATTAAGCAAGAGCTAGCTGAAGCTGAGTCTAGAAACACTGAACTCACAAAGGCAAGCTTCATATATGTTCTTTATCAAAATAGAGATTTATCTAAAGATAAAATGATTAGCATAAATAAATTATATATTATTTCTGGACTATGCAGGAGCTTCAGTCCGTTCGTAGTCAGCTTGCTGCTGAACAGTCAAGGTGCTTTAAACTTGAGGTATGCATGCGAAGTAACTGATAACTTATCAGTTTGGATGTTTTGATCCACTTTTGTTCCTATATAAGTTCCAGAACCCATCACACTTTTGCCTTAACCTATCACACTTGCATGAGCTAAGTGGTAAATCACATCTAGAATTGGTATGCCCATGCATATCTTAGATTTTATCAACTTCGAGGAAGTAATATCTTCAAAATGCATAGGCAGCAGTTTGTGGTGTTAGTCAATGTATTTGCATGATAACTTGCAAATATACTACTTCAAGCTATAAACCATCATGATGTACAATTGTGGTAAATGATAATAGATTAGGGATTTAAATTTCTTGTTATTGTACTTGCATTCACTTCGTTGAAAATTTTAGAATAGTGAATGTGATTGGAATTATTATCTCCATCTTAGGAGTCTATCTTGGATCATATGATTAGTGAATAAATAACTGTAGTTTATGCATTTAAGAATCCAGATAATGTCTAAGCCCTTTGTAGGAGTTCCTTTTTTTGTTTAAACACATTGAAAATTTCCATGAATTTAAAAGAATGATGTTTAGCTTCTCTAGTATTCTTTCTTTATTTAGATATTGTATTCTCACTGTTACTCTTAAACCTTGCTTTAACATCTTCAATATTTACCTATGCTTTGGTTACTTCTCTTAAAAAAAAATTTCTTGCTCCTAAAAAAGATAAACTAAAGATACGACTTCAGTTGACCAGATTTACCTACTTGCATCATCTTTCTTATCTAGATTTTTTTTGACTACTTGTTCCTTGTTTGTAATTGACTCTTTGTATTCTTTGGAATATGGACTAGTAATGTATGATTTCTTTCTAGATTTTTGTACATAAGCTGTATATTTTCTTTGTTAGGATGGCAACCAGTGAATCCTTTAAAAACCAATCTCTAAAACATAATTTTTGGAGCAGATGCTTATTAAGAATTCTTACCTGCTTCAAATCCTTGATTTGATTTCATTATCGCCATGTTTAAAACGATAAAAAGATAATATTTTTTGCATTGCTATCGAGTACAGAAGCTAAGATAAGATGATTGTTATTTTGAATATATATGGCAGGTCGGGGGTTGGGGGGGTGGGGAACATGAGTTCATAAGATCGAAAATTTATGCCTCAGATCAATTTATGCATACAATAAAAGAGCTGAACAATGAACAAAGGTTATGTTGGCATTGTTGATCAATAGGATGAATCAACAGCCTGTTAAAGTAAAGCAATAGTAAAGAATGACACCAAGGCAAATGCACAGACTGCAATGAAGCAATAGTCAAGCAATGAAGTCCTATGAACATCATCCATCATTTTTTTTGTTCAAACCATAGTTGTGAAACAGCCTAGGCAATGGACCAATCCTATAGCCAGGCAAAAGATGCCTATGTGATAGCCCAAGTGGCAAACTTTTAGTGCAATCGTCCCAATTGTCTTTTGGGTCATCCAGAACATTGTGTTGTAGAAGTTAAATACTGTCCATGAGAAATTAGCATTTCAATATGCCCCAAAATTTCCGTAGAAATGACAATACAATTTGGAGGCATTTTCAAGCAGTGATTTAAATAGGTGCTCACCTAGGCGCTTGGGTGAGGCGAGGCCCCAGCAGCTCATGTGTGGACCAGGCGGCGCCCTTCAATGAGGCGCTGCTTGGGCGAGCGCCCGGTTCATATAAGGTAATCAAACCAGACTTTTAAGTCTGGTTTGGTTCAATAGCAATTAGTTGGTTTGATTGAACCAAATAACGCAGTTTCTTACCTCAAAAGCTGCCCTTCACGGCCGCGCGACCCCGAGCCAACCCTAGCGTTTTCTCCCCTTGCCTTTGCCGCAATCTTCCTCTATCGCTGATCGAGTCTTCCTTTGTCGCCGGTCTTTCTCCCGCAACTTCCGCTGCAGCTGTTGTCCACTGCTTCCGCCACTGTCGCTATTGTCATTCACAACGCTGCCACAGCTATCTTAGACTAATCCTCCACTGCTGCTACTGCCAACTTCTCACCATTACTTCTCTTCCCACTTTCCATTGTTGATGATATTTTTTATCCCTTTGTTAATTATATTATATATTTTTTATATCTTAATATTTTAGAGTGCCTTGCTTCGTTCGGGCGAGTGTCTCAGGCGGTTTGGGACCTTGGTGCCTTTTGGCGCCTAGCGCTTTTTAAATCACTGTTTTCAAGAACAATCCTCGTTAACATAAGCAATTAGTTTAAAAAAAAATGACTCCTACAGTGTATCTTAGCCCAAACAACAATAGATGTGTATACTGCACATGTAGATATATTTGGTTTTCATACTTGAATATACATATTGCAAATCTTCAAATATGTAGGTATGTGTCATTATGATGGTGCAGGTGACAAATCATAGATGCTCTAGGGCTTGTTTGCTGTGCAGGTGACTCATCTATTGTGAGATTGGTCTAAACCAAGGACATGGTATTAAATTATGATTTTTTTGGGCCTGCATCAGTATATTGGATATTTGCATGTAGATGAAGACATGAAGTTATACCAGTAATACTTGGTACATATCATGGGGTCAAACTTGAGGTTGAGATCCATGTGATTGATGTATTTGATGAAGGGATTACATGTCAAGGGATCTAGATGTGTGATAGAAGGCACGAGTGCACGAGTCTACTTCAGCAAACAGACAGATTACTTCTGTGGTTGTACCGTCGACACTTAGGACACAAGGTGCAATTAGTTTTGAGTAATCCATTGAATTAAAGAAAATTCATGCTAGTGTTATCTTTTACAGCTCAAGGAAACATAAGATCGAAGTTTCTTTTTCTTCTTTCCCTTTTGGAAACCATTTCTTCCACTATATACTGTGCAAAATAGTTGATGTTGTAGTCTTGTTTTTTCCTTTTCTATATGTTCTACTTGTTAACTGAAATCCATACATATGAAATACATTGCTTCTCTCTTTTGTTATGTTACTGCATTGTAAACTATAATATTTCATTCGGGAGTGTTTAAGTCTACAAAGGCTGCAAGTACCTAATGGTTGGAATATTATTGCCGACAGGTTGATGTCGCAGAACTACGACAGAAGTTACAAGCGATGGAAGCGTTAGAGAAGGAAGTTGAGTTACTTCGACGGCAGAAGGCAGCTTCTGAACAGGAAGCTCTGAGTGCTAAGCAGAGGCAAGATTCGGGTGGATTATGGGGTTGGCTTGCTGGAAGCCCACCACCGGAGAAATAAATCTCAACTCCCCCTAAAAGCCATAACCGTCCATAATAGCTATTCGTTATCATCATCATCTGTTGCTTACAAGTCAATGAAATCTTCACTAAGCCTGTAGAATCCCTCAGTTCAGTCATTTCTTTTCTTCCTTTATTTTTCTAATCTCTTTCTATTTTTCTTTCTCGTGTTCATTCTAAAGTGATCACAATAATTGATGAGATTTTATCCTATACCAAATTTGTTCTTCTTGTGCTCCAGCACCGGCCTCTCTAGCCACATCAGACCATCTGCACTCTCGTTCCCTTTTCTTTTCTCCCCTGTTCCGTTGTTGCTCAAGATTTACTATCCGGAGTTGGTAAAATGAAGTTTGAAAGTGTTTATCGTACATGAATTGATATTTGAATTTAAAAATAGTATCACGATTTAAAAAGAGAACTCAACATAAGCACAATAAAAAAAAAGGCACAGGCTATATATATATATATATATATTTTCACTATTTGTTTTTTTTGTATTTTATATGCATGAATAAAATGGGATGTTATATTTTTATTTTCATTACTGTTATCAATAGAAGTGTAACAAAAAATAGATAATCTTAAAATTGAAACATGCTAATATGCTAAACAAGAGTTTTTCCTATACATAGTGACTTTTGCACCTGTATATAACTATAACCCTTAACCAAAAGACAAATATAATATAATTTTTTTAAAATTTATACACAAATTACTCATAGGTCATTGTTCATAGCATAAGTTTGCACATGTTTACTTTTCTACCTAATCACTTGAATTGAGGTTCTAGTATTTTTATATACAAAATAGGGTCAATAGTAAATAATAACTTAATGAGTATAAGCTTTTAGAATTTTATTCAAGTGAACATGCATCATGTCATATATATATAACATTTCAAAATCATAGGCATAAAATATTTAATGGTAAATATATCATCCTACAATTTTTTTTAGCAAGCATAACCCTACTACATAGTATATGCACAATATGGATATAAAATTCTACGTCAAAATAATTTAAAATACTTATATGTACATGCAAGAAATATAGCAAATTCATGAACTTCTATACTACATATTATAACATATACGTGTACTCTTATATTGCACTTCATCGTAATATATATATGCACTCCCACATCGCATGTTATATAATATATGTATGTACTCTCACACCAAATGCCATAATATATGTGTACTCCCACACCATATGTCATAATATATACATGCACTCCTACACCATACATCATAATACATATGTACATTTCTACACTACATATTATAATATATATTTGTACTTCTATACTGTACGTTATAATATATACGTGCACTCTCACACTGCACATCATAGCATATACATGCATTGCATATTATAATATATTCATGCACTCCCACATTGTATATTATAACATAGTTTGCACATGTTCACTTTCCTACCTAATCACTTAAATTGAGGTTCTAGTATTTTTATCTACAAAATAGGGTCAATAGTAAATAATAACTTAACGAGTATAAGCTTTTAGAATTTTATTCAAGTGAACATGCATCGTGTCATATATATAACATTTCAAAATCATGGGCATAAAATATTTAATGGTAAATATCTCATCCGACAACTTTTTTTAGCAAGCATAACCCTACTACATAGTATATGCACAATATGGATATAAAATTCTATGTCAAAATAATTTAAAATACTTATATGTACATGCAAGAAATATAGCAAATTCATGAACTTCTATACTACATATTATAACATATACGTGTACTCTTATATTGCACTTCATCGTAATATATATATGCACTCCCACACCACATGTCATAATATATAAGTGTACTCCCACACCACACGTTATAATATATACATGCACTCCTACACCAGACATCATAATACATATGTGCATTTCTACACTACACATTATAATATATATTTGTACTTCCATACTGTACGTTATAATACATACGTGCACTCTCACACTGCATGTCATAGCATATACATGCATTGCATATTATAACATATTCATGCACTCCCACATTGCATGTCATACCATACACATATATTGCATATTGTAACATATTCGTGCACTCTCACACCGTACGTCATAGAAAAAACATACACTTCTACGCCGTACATAATTATATATATGCATGCATATAAGATATTTTTATCGTAATTCATATATTTTTATACTTACAAATTACATGCATTCACATTTAGCTCATAACAATCATATTATTCAAAACATGCTTTCCGAAATACATTATGCATATGACTATTTATACGATAATTATTTTACAATGAATTAAACTTATTCTTACCTGATTTAACTCAAAAAAATAAAGATACTAGTGAAAGATCATGTTCTTTAATAATTAAGTGTGCTAAGGAATAGTAAACCTTCTTCTTTCTTAGCCTCCGTGGGAAAAATTAAAAGAATGGCTTGAGGTCTATAGTTTAATTCTATTAGACCTTCTCTTAACTATTAGTTAATCATCATTCGACACGTAATCGCCATGTGAAGTCCAAGTCACCTTTCATCCATCTGTCCGCGTGGACAAGAGTCCAAAGAATATTTCACGAAGTATTTCCTCTTGAAAAATATTTTACAAAATATTTTATCCTCTTACGATTAGGTATAAAAATATATCATTAACACAATGAGAATGAGATTTATCTTTTTTAGATCACACGTGCCAGCAATCGGAGGTTGGAGGTTACTAACTTGGGTGTCGGTGGGACCAAATCGGAAAATCTCTCCCAACCTTATTCTTCATGTAGGTAGCATCTCGTGATCTCAATATTTCCATCTCGAAGGCACCTTGAACAACCCTATGCATACGAGACCGGACCATGTCGGGTTGACACAAATATCTACAACTTTTTTCCTCATCATTTTGGTGCTAGAAAAAGGGTTTGATTTCGTAGGAACGTCCGCCTACCAACCTTCTTAATGAATGTTTAAGCGAGGAGGTTCTGCCCCTAACCCATAATACTTTCATTCGGGGGAGGTAACAACTACCCTTTCTACATGTGAATCCATCCATCTCAGCGCAAACACCGATGCGATACTGGTGTTTGTTCAATAACTCAGGCCTCTCGCTCTCAAGGGTGACCTCAAGTTACTTGCTCGTCCTCACTGAGGTATTCTTAAACCTTACTTAAAAGGTGTAGATGTTAACGAGTATGATACAAGTCGTTGCTCCACTCTTGCCCTAGCTAGCCCAATAGGCGATGCCACCATCTCAACCACGGTCAGCAACTCAACCAACACCAACATCGGTGCCCGTTGGGGTTCCCCCACCTGATGCAACGCTAATATCTTAAGAGCATATGAGACCCATCGAACTGCTGACCGAGGGAGCATCCCGCTCTCTAACCATAGAGTTCAGCGGATTGCCACACCACTCTGCTCCACTTGAATCTCAGACCTAGTCGGTAGATTCGATGGATGATTTCTTGAGGATCTAGCTATAGTAAATGGATCAACGTTTGGAGGAGATACGATAAAAATTTCAACCATTCAGAGGGGAAGGGGTCGACCAACCCTACCTCGGGACAATCGCCATTCACCCAAGACATCCAAGAGAAACTAATCTCGGCCAATTTCTACCTCCCACCATTGGAGGCCTTTAATGGTAGCATTGATCCATTAGAGCACATCATTACTTTTCACACCCAAATAGCGTTGTATGGTACTTTAGATGCCCCAATGTATTGTGCCTTCCCAACCACATTATAATGCTCGACATGAGATTGGTACACCCGTCTGAAGTCACTCTTTATCAATTCTTTTGCTCAGCTCATAAAGGAGTTCGAGCTTCACTTCCTTGGGAATGTGCACCCGAGGCCATCGGCAACAATGCTTCTTGGACTTAAGCCAAAGGAGGCGGTAACACTCTCGGACTTCATCGCTCGATTCACCAACAAAATCTGAGGCATGCAAAATGCTCATTTGTTGCTCATAATATTGGCCTTTATGATATGACTCAAAACCTCTCGCCCTTTTTGGTTACTAGTAAAGGCCATTGGTGACGATACTTAAGATACTCCGGTGGTTCAGTCAATACATTGCCATTGATGCAATGGTCTCAAATAAGTGTGAAAAGATATGCAAAAGGTCGAGACAAGAGTAGTTACAATCCACCTCGACCCGAGTTGCCTCACCCAAGATTTGAGTTGACCTCTCCCTGAATATGATTAGAACATAAGTCTTTTTACAGATAAAAGAGAAGAGACTCTTAAAAAACCCTTAAGATTGTCATAACTTAAAAGAACAAATTAAAGAACTCACTCGTCGAAGAGACCTTGGGCAATTCTTCCGAAGGCACCGAGAACTTTCACCCTAACCTTGAGGACTGGTGGAGAGATAGATTGACATCATCATTAGTAGACCCACCTCAAGAGGAGATAACTCCTCAAGTCATAAAGTTTAGCTCGAGCTATCATTGAAAAGCACTTATGAACAGGAGATGTCTTAAAAATAACCATGAAAGAGGAAGAGATGGGGTACCTTAATCTCAACTATGATGATGCCTTAGCAGTCTCCGCGATGATGATCAATACTTGAGTAAAGAGGGTCATGATTGATATAGGTAGCTCTGCTGATATCCTCTACTTTGATGATTTCCACAAACTCGGGCTCTCGACTAATGATCTCACCCTATGACTTCTTCGCTAATGGGGTTTACTAGTGACTTAATCTCTCCTCTCAAGACTATGAACCTACATGTCATGTTTGGAGATGAGCCATGCTTTAAAACGATGATGGTCAAATTCATGGTGGTTAATATCCCCTCGGCAGACAATATAATCATAAGTTGGCCCATGCTGAATAGGCTTAGGGCAATGGTGTTGACCTACCATATGGTGATGAAGTTGCCGATGAGGATTAGCATTGGAGAGTCGAGGAGGAACCCAAGGGAGTCACATTAGTGCTACCTTACAATGGTCTCCCTATCGAAGAAGGCCCGATCCGAGGTGTCACCTATGGAACTCTGAAGTTTTTCTAAGTCCCTCTTATATTCGGAGGTGATGGAATCGCTGATTGAAGCATCCCTAGACAAAGCCCATCCCGATTAAGTTGTCAAGGTTGAGGCAACACTTTCCATGGGGAAACAAGTAAAACTCATCAATTTCTTTAGTGAAAATATTGATGTGTTCGTATGATCTCCAAGAGACATGTCGGGAATTGACCCAAATATAGCCTAGTATCACTTGAATAGTTTTCTCGAGGAACGTTTTGATGAGGTATGATCCTCCAAGAGACATGTCGCAACTTTGCTCCTGATTGCAAACAGGCAATAAGCGATGAGGTAGATAAACTATTAAGAGTATGATTTATTGCCTAGATGTTGTACCCCTAATGGCTCGCTAATATTATACTTATTAAAAAGTCTAACGTAAATTGGAAGATATGTATTGATTATACCAATCTCAATAATGCATACCCGAAGGACAACTATCCTCTTCCCTATATTGATTAGTTTGTTGATGTTATCTCGGGTCATGAGCTCCTCACATTTATAGATGCATTCTTGGGATATAACCAAATAAGGATGACATCAAAGGATTAGGAATACACTTCCTTTATCATCGATCGAGGCATGCATTGCTACCAAGTCATATTATTCAGGTTGAAAAATACAAGGGCGACGTCCCAAAGGATGGTAAACAAGATGTTCAAGCATCAATGATAAAGGAAGAGGATAGTTTCCTGTTGTTGACTCACATTTGGCGGACTTGGCCGAGACATTTCAAATGCCAAAGAAGTTTAGAGTCAACTTGAAAAGTTTATCAGATTAATCGTGAACTTGAAGGGGAATAGATGCAAACCATGAGAAGGTACGAGCCATATAGAGATGCACCCACCTCAATCAGTAAGGGAAGTCTAATAAGTAACTGGGGCGTGTAGCAACGCTCAGTCGATTCCTATCTCAATTAAGTGATAATTGCCTATCATTCTTTTGGGTATTAAAGAACCCAAAGGGCTTCCTATTGACCGAGGAGTGTTAGGAGGCTGTCAATAGGCTGAAGCACCACCTCGACCAATTACCACAACTCTCCTCTACCTTGGGTGAAACTCCAAGTCTTTATCTTGCTACCATCGACTTAGCTGTCAACTCGATGCTTGTTCAATCAGGTGTTCAAAAGCTTATTTACTATGATAGTCATATTCTAAGGGAACCCAAGGAATGTTACATTCTATCGAGAGGTTTGCATTTGTATTGATATTGGCGGCAAGAAAAGTTTGCCCCTATTTTCAAGCATATGCTGTATAGATGATCACTAACTAGCCACTCAGACAAGTCCTTTCTTAGCTCAATGTCTCAGGGCGACTATTGAGGTGGTTAGTAGAGATAGGTGAGATTGACATTCGATATGTAATGAGGACTGCCATAAAGGCCCAGACATTGATAGATTTTACCTCAAAGCTCCCTCACTAGAGGTCGACAGTTGCACCCTCTTAGCATGGATGTTGTTCATGGATAGTTTCGCCACCTTGGAAAGAGGTGATGCCACACTCGTCTTAAAGGGCCTAAACAAACAAGTGTATAAACAAGCCTTCTGGTTTAAATTCAAGATCTCCTATAATAAAGCAGAATATTAAGCACTTCTCTTAAGAGTTCGGCTTGCCCGGGAGCTTCAAGTTCAAGATTTGACAGTGCTCAGTGACTTGCAATTAGTCGTGAGCCAGGTGGAAAGGAGCTACAAGGCTTGAGATATGACCCTGGCAAAGTATCTCGATTAGGTATGAAAATTAGCTCATAGTTTCTCTCGAATCAATGTGTTACGGGACCCTCACAAAGAATACAATCAAGTTGATGCTCACTAGGTTAGCATCCACTCGGGCTCTAAGAGAGCGCTAGTAGTTGGTTGAGATGTTACTGGCCAGAACCATTGAAAAGCATGGCATGTCCATGGTTAGGAAAAAACCTAGCTAGATGGATGAGATCCTATGCTACACAAGAGATGGGATACTCTCGATTGATCCCGAAATGACCCAAAGAGTCCAGCATTATCAAGCATGATATTGCATAATTAATGATTGCATATATATTAGGTTCTTTAGCCAACTACTTCTCAAATACCTAACACCCAAAGAGGCCAAGAGGGTGCTCGTCGAGGTACATAAAGGTATCTATGAGGAGTACATCGGTGGACAGACCTTTGCCTTTAAAGTGCTCAGGTATGGGTTCTATTAATCGATGTTACACAATGATGCAATAACCTATGCCTAAAGATGCCACATGTGCCAAAAGTTTGCTCGGATACAACATTAATCAGTAGTTCCTCTAAGTCCGATCGACTATGGATAGCCCTTTGCCAAGTGGGGGATGGACCTCCTCGGACCCTTTCTGTCAGTCTCAAGCCAACGGAGGTTCCGTATCATGGGAGTAAACTATTTCACAAAGTGGGTGAAAGCTAAGCCACTGGCATCAATCATCGAGAAGCAAGTGGAGGGATTCATATGAAAACATATAATCACCCGATTCAGAATCCAAGGGCCCTCATCACCAGCAATAGGACATAATCCAATAATACAAGGTTTAAGAAATTCTGTCAATCTTATGGGGTTTAACTGAGGTTCATCTCAGTGGCTCATCCTCAAACCAATGGTCTTACCGAGGTCACCGACCGAGCCATTATCAAAGAGTTAAAAAGTAGGTCATTGGAGCCAAAGATACCTAGGTGGATAAATTGACAAGCATCTTGTGAACCACTCAGACGACACCTAAGATCTAGTCGAGAGAATCGTCATTCAGCTTAGTTTTTCGATACTGAGGTTGTCTTGCCACCTGAGATAGCCTTCCTGATATATCGAGTTAAGAACTTTGATAAGGAAACCTTCTAAAAATGACTTACTACTAGACTTGACCTAATCAATGAGGTCAAAGCAAAAGCACACCTACGAGGCACTGAGATACAAAAATATAATGGCCAAGTTATATAACCAAAGTGTTCACCCTCGAGGAGTTGGACTAGGGGACATGGTGCTCACAAAGCTGAAGTTAGTGACCCGACTAGGTCTCAAGGAAAGCTAGCGGCAAATTGGAAATGGTCATATTGAGCCATCGAGGTTGTTCGAGATGGAACATATCACCTCAGGACAACAAAAGGTGTGATGTTGTCGAGAACATGACACATTATAAATTTGAAGAAGTTTTGCCCCTAATGCCTCACTCGAGATCAAGTTGGGGAAGACTATGCCACGAGTATTGGATGTTAGTCTACCAACCCTAGGGCATCAATTGTTAAGTGTATCTTTAAGGTACTAGTATTGCAAATTAAGAAAAAAAAAACTTCATTACTTTAAGAAAGATTACAATAGCTCAATTAGGCCTCTACATTCAAAATGAGACCCCGACTTATTAAAATAATGGGTTAATGGGGTGGACATGCCCGACACAAGGGGCGAGTCAGGTAGACTGACTCGACATTCAGAAAAAGACTAACACAATAGGAGACGATATCCTAGGCATTGGGGCACACTCAGAAAAAGACTAGCACAATAGGACTCGACACTCAGAAAAAGACTAGCACACTCAGAAAAAGGCACTTCCACCACCATTGAGACATCTTGATCCTCAAGATAATTAATGAACGAGTCCTCCATGAGCTCCAGCTTGGATTACCTTGCCTTGAAATGGGCTAAGATGATTTGGTACCCGAATTGATGGGGGATGATTCCTGACCTCTCCAAACTCCTCCTAAACCCGATAAATGCCTTATAATCGGTGATCACCTCCTCCCGATACATTAGTATCATGTGCCACTCAGCGTCTAATGCTTCCATTAGATCCCAAGCCTACACATTGGCCATTGCGACCTACTCGACGAGTTTCGAGTTATATGTCATCATCAAGTCCAACTCTTGGGTGGGCTATAATAATTCATCCTCCATTTTCTGGTTAGTACTCTGGATCTCCAAACCCCTCCTAAACCCAATGGATGCCTTGTAATAGGCGATTGTCTCTTCCTGATACTTTGGTATTATGTATCGCTTAGCCTCTAATGCTTTCCTCAAATCCCAAGCCTGCTCATTGATCATTGTGACTTGCTCAATGAGCTCCAGTTGTATGTCCTCATCGAGTCTAGCTCTTGGGTGAGATAAAAATTCATCCTCCATTTCTCAATTATTACTTCGAACCTCCTTTAGTTGCTTGGCGAAGTCAATAAAGCATTGCTCAGCTTCCTTCAATTGTCATGCCAGCTCGGCCCCTCGAGCCTCCGCCTTAACAACAATGGAATGAGTTCCTCACTCCTTTAACCCCTTGATCTCTTCCCAAAGATCATCAATTTTGAGAGACTACTGGTGAATGATAGAACTAGCATCCCATATACAATCAATAAGGGTCGTTACGTAGTGGTGATGTTGCAAATTAAAAATGAATGGGTGAGCAATGAAAAATTGAAGGGACTAGCCACGACCTAACTCACCAACACTTCATTACGGTAGCAAGTGTCAATTAGAACCTCTAAAGGGAAATAACATATCTACTTTGCCACCCCCAAACACAATGACCCAAGATAGTACTGCTTTGGAAGTATGCCATTGCCCTACACCTTCTGCCCCTCTTGCAAACCCTCCCATCTCGTTTATAGTTGTGCTCCCGGGATCGAGTTTGGAAGGTCGACTATTTGTATAGCCATGAAGGGCAGAGGCTTACCCTTGCATAAGTTGAACATCGATCTTAGCTTATCCCCTCTTTTCCCCAAAAAGGATCGAGAACTTCGGGGATCCTTTAAAGGCGTCAATGCTGCAAAGGTAAGAAGCTCCTTCTTGGGAGTTGGCTTCTCACGTTCCTCACCCCTTCGATGATGAGCACCTTCCTCATAATAAGTTTATGCTTTTTCCTCGGCTTATTAATGCAACATGATGGTCAGATCCAATCAGGCCCAATGCCTTAAGCAATGGCTCGTGAATAGTGTCTAGAGCCGAAGAGACCATTGTTGTGCCCAAAGAGGAGCCAGGCACTTTCCTCTTTAAGGAGTGTAGATTCATGCTTATAGAGGATCAAAATCACAAGGCTATCAAGGATCAATAAGAGGGGTGAGGTGAAGTGATGGAAAGTTCAAGTCCTCGAAGAGTCGAGTTAAGACCCGCATCGATCAACCAGTCATCATCCATCTTTCAAACGACTTTAGAGGAAGAGAGTATCTCTCTCAATTGAAGTACTTGACCTGTCTCCTTATTCAACAAAAGGAGGGGGGTGTTATCTCTATGTAGTGTGCCAACCAAGTGAGATTAAACCCCTAATCTCGGCCTGAATCTATGAGGAAGAAGTGATTCTTCTAACCTTTATAGTTGAAAGGGGCTACACTGACTTTGAAACCACCCCTTGAGTGGCTAAATAATAGTTACTTCTTCTCTTGCATAGTCAAAAATAAGTTGTAAAAAGTTTACAAGTCGGAGGATGTATGAAAATCTAGGGGCGACATCACATGCGCAACGGAAGAATAGAAAAAAAAATTCTCAAATTTCCCAATGATGTGTTTGTCCTTGTATGAAGATTAGTGCATAAAATTCGTAAAACTGAAAACTATGTATATGAAAGATTGTGTTACCTAGGGAGATCGTATACCCCTAAAGCCATGCAGATCTGTAGGAGAGAGTGAAAGACGTCAAGCGTCCTCCTCTGTAGTGGTGATTCACACAGTAGGGCTGCGACGATGCTCCTCAAATCTCCTGACCTACTATCTGAGGAGGAGAAGGGGAGAGAAGAATAGGAGGTGGTAACTAAGAGAAGCTCTAGCCTAGGAGGTGAAAGAGGTCAAGCGTTCTCCTCTCTAGTAGTGATTCACACAGTAGAGCTGCGACGACGCTTCTTAAATCTCTAGGCCTGCTATCCGAGGAGGAAAGGAGAATAGGAGATGGTAACTAAGAGAAGCTCTAGCCTATGATCATTTAGTTCTCTCCTATTTATAGAGTCCCCTTGTCAACTTAATCCTAATGGATCCTGTCATATTGGGTATTTGATCTCTATCCAACTATCTAAGCCTCTTATATTAGTGGATCTCTATCCAATAATCTTTTATTGGCTCTTATTGGATCTCATCCATAGGATCCAATAATTCATGGGCTTATTAGATATCCAATAAGATAGGGGCTCCGATGGATATCTCATATATGAACTTCTATTTGTCGCAATGTCTATCATATATGTGTGACCCTCTAGGCCCAATATTGAGCTAGCCGTAAGTTATACCTGTAAGAACTCCTTCTGGCTCAGTGAATTATTATCTCCATAATAATCTACTCGACTCATCGACTATAGATGTACTATGCTACTACGCTGTAGTCCCCAAACGATACTGGGGAATCCAATTCATTAGACCTGTCCATCCTCAATTATTATGCATCTATAGTCCCTTATCCATCTAATACCCTAGAGACTGTATATCGGGCATGGTACTGTCATGCTCATACAGTTTCTACTCGAGTCTCGCTCTAATCGGATTCTCCCGGAAAACTCTTTCTCTCTCAATCTGAACGACCCTGGCCAAGGATTTGTCTAAGCAAGAACACATGGGATATTCCTCTTATGATATCAAGAGTGGATGATCCTATATCGATACTCAATAGCCCTCGTAAGGTTGATTGTCATTCCCGATGGTCGGTTATGTTAGATTTGAAACTTCCAAGCCTATAAGTCTAGTATCAAAGAGTGGAGTACTCATATAGGACATCCTTTGTGTCTCAAGTCTAAGAACCAAGTACACCACTGGGATAACAGAATCGTTGTCTAACAATGAGGTATCATTAACCATCCAGCATTCCGTGAGCGGAATAATTAGTGAACTCATTCTTTAATGAGCACCTCCATTGTATCCCTAGTATCCCCATACGAGCAGCTATAAGATCAGCCGCCTCCATCATATGTATGGGTATATAGTACACTAATCTGTCTAGTTATCTTGATGTCCCTCTCGAGTAACTTATGACTGTGATTATTTATGATATATGTTTAAAAGTGAATCGATCTCATTATCGTGATATTATCACAATCTGATTCTCATTGCATAGATCTATGGACATCACAATATATTCATGTAATAGGCAATATAAAGTGATAAAATATTAAATAATATAATGAGCAAAAAGAATACGTATCATGTCACACGTGCCATCACTCACGTGATTGGCTTTTAGGGGACCTATGACTAGTAGAGTAATGTCGGTATGCTAGCATTCTCTGATGAATACTATTAGATAGTACCATAAGTTGGGTGTCATTTGAGAGAGCGATATTTTCCACCATTGTAGGCAACATACTATCATCGGGTGGAGGGGAAGATGAAGTTCTGCCTCAAATGTGTCACGCCCCCCGAAATTTTTAATCAATAATAATTCGATTCTAGGATTCAAACACACATTTGAGGACACTAAGAAAATGTTCAAGTCATTTACATTTATAATTTCATAAGTCATAAGACCTGTGCAGTTTAAAATCATATACCACCTTACTCAATGAATCGTAAAATCTAAAACCAACTCACCAAGACAATAACCACCTCATAAATCTACAAGTGTAGTATTCTATACAATCACAAAAATCAATGTTTACCACATATTCATATCATTACACAAATTAGCTTAACACTCCAAAATCCTAAACATGAGAGGTTCTTTAAACTTTTACAAAACTAATAAGTTCATATTTACCATCAACATTCCATTAGACACCAAGTGTACTTATACAACAAAACATATCATCCACTAAAGGTTTGCCCAAAGTCTTCTAGCTTTCCATTATCGTAGCTCAATTTAAACATTCTAGCGAGCGACAAGCTATCCTGAAAAATTTATATAGCAATGGGGTGAGCACATAGAGCTCAGCAAGCGACTAACAGATCAATGGCAAAAAAGGACAGTTTCAAAGCAAATAAGGTATCGAATACAAGATATAGATACAAGAGTTCATAGATAGCCGCTCAACGAATGCAGAATTACAATGTCATTTCATTCGAAGCATGTTTTGTTCATAATAAGGGAGTAAAGACTAATTGGAGCAAATCATTAATGTAATGAAACATTTCAGAACATATCAAAGGCGGATGAAATGCTTCGAAACATATCAATGACATATGAAGCATTTCAGAGTATATCAATGACATAGAAAGCATTTCGGAGAATATCAATGGCATATGAAATGTTACGGAGCATATTAATGGCATATGAAGCATTTTGGAGCAAATCAAGGACGTATGAAATGTTTCGGAGCATATCAATAACAAATAAAACATTTCGGAACATATCAATGACAGATGAAATGTTTTGGAGGATATTAATGGCATATGAAGCATTTCGGAGCACATCAATTATGGATGAAATATTTTGAAACATATCAATGGCAGATGAAATGCTTCGAAATATATCAATGGCATATGAAGCATTTCAGAGCATATCAAAGAACAAATACGAAACAGAAGCTCAAATGTCGCATTTGACGTTGCACATATTTCATTCTTATCCAAAGCATATATATAAGCACATAACCAAAGCTCTGGATATCATATCAAACAGATAGAAGGTGATGTGATATTCTAAACATAATCTCTTACATTTGGGAGCGTCATCCATCCACGTCTGGATAAAGCCAAAGGGGGCCGGCAGAGCATCGCGGGCTCTAAGCTATACCCTTTAACATTTCTGGCAAAGGTCCAGATAATCCATTTACCATTTATGGCAAAGGTCCAAATAATCCCTTTACTATTTCTAGCAAAGGTCCAAATAATTCCACAAACACCAGAGTACAAAAGGGTATTGTGAACAATAAAGTTGGGACATATCGGAAACGTATGTGGAACAACGGAATGCATGTGCCTATTCGAAACATTACGATACAAACATGAAGTTTATATAACAGATCAAGGTATGCAAATACTTGTAGGACAAGAGTATAAAAAAATTTGAAGCAATAATGTAAAGCTAAACTAAAGTAAGGATTTTAGCTGAAATCAATTTCCAAAGAGACGAAACAAGAATAGGCGAAATCGATCAAAACTCGATTCTAATAGAATTTAATAGGCACATTGCATGATTTATTTAGATAACCAATTATGCTCCAATCTATACAAAATATGTGTCATTCGAAAGAGGTATCAATCTAGTTTTAGGTAAATTAAGTTTTGTATGAATTGGAGTTTCGAACAAGGAGTCATAAATAATTTAGTAACCAAAGGTCAAAGAACATTATCTCTATTTTGCAGAATTCATAAAGTTGATAAGAATAGATGAATCAATAGGTATTTATGCTCCAAATCTTTCAAATCAGTACAGAAAGATTTATGAGTCTAGTTTCTAATGAATTATGTTTCACATAACTCAGAGTTTTCAACAGAAAGTTATAAGCAAGAGAGTACTGAAAGATCAAAACCGATAGTCTCTATTTTATAGATTTTATAGGGTCAATTGAAATAACAGTTTCGGTAGGTAAATAGACTCCAAATTTATCAATCTTGGTATCAAAAGAAAGAGATTTAAGTCTATTTTTGGATGTACTTAGTTTTTCCAAAATCAAGAATATTTACAAAATGTTATGACTAGAACAATACAGAAAGGTCAGATCTCAAAATTTTCTAGATTCACAGTTTTATTCTCAAACGATAGAATAATCAAGTATGAAGTCAAAATCTTCTAAAGTTTTCAGAACTAAGATGAAATCATAGATCAAGATTATGTAGGAAGGAGTTAGAACACTTTCCTTAAACAAATTTGAGTCCCAAAGTGTGGAATTGATGCAAAACCTCAAGCTAAAGCAAAGTTTTCTTCTTCTTCTTCTTCTTCTTCTTCTTCTTCTTCTTCTTCTTCTTCTTCTTCTTCTTCTTCTTCTTCTTCTTCTTCTTCTTCTTCTTCTTCTTCTTCTTCTTCTTCTTCTTCTTCTTCTTCTTCTTCTTCTTCTTCTTCTTCTTCTTCTTCTTCTTCTTCTTCTTCTTCTTCTTCTTCTTCTTCTTCTTCTTCTTCTTCTTCTTCTTCTTCTTCTTCTTCTTCTTCTTCTTCTTCTTCTTCTTCTTCTTCTTCTTCTTCTTCTTCTTCTTCAATTCCCTTCTCATATCAAACCAATGTTGGCTACTGCTTCTTAAGTTTTCATCCTTTTATTTCTCCTCTAATGCATTAGATTTAGCTAATATAAGGATTGCAAGATGGCAAGCATGCATAAAAGATACTTAGGTGTCATCCATAGAACAAACTTAGGTGGCACCATTATATTAGCTAGTGACACATGTCCACCATTTTTTTTTAACCTAATATAAATCTTTCATAAATCATATTACATTTCTAATATTTACATTTAGGTTCCTACATTACAAATAAGCCCTTACAAAATTTTTAAAAATGAGGGATGTTACAAAAGGCATTGTAAGACAAGCAAAGAAACCTAGGTATGAGGTCGAATGGATGCTAACCGAGTCAAGGGGCTTGCAAGTTAAACTTAGTTGGGATGGAATACTTAGCTTACAAGTGATTTAAGAGTGATGCACTCACCACTAAATCATAGTCATGTGAGCTTTTCATAGGCTCTAAGTCTATAAGTACCTTCGGATTCATGGGAACTGCCTCCCCAAAGGGGAGGTCAGTACCCCCTTTGCCCTTAGGCTGTCTAAAGATGGAGTGCGGACCTCAACTCTCTAGCGACTAGTAGATTGGGAAGAGCTTATACAAGAAAGAAGAGATATCCTTGTTGGAAAATCTAGGTTGACATCATATGTGTAGTGGAAGAACAAAAACAAAAACACATATTTCCAACAGAAAAAGGTTTCTTATCGTCATGTAAAGATTGGTATGCAAAAATCCGTAAAATCAAAAAACTATGCATACATAGGAGATTATGTTACCTATGGGGATCGTATATCCCTGAATTCCTATAAATCTATAGGAGATGATGAATGAGGTCAAGTACCCTCATCTCTAGTAGTGATCCATATGGTATGAGCTATGAAGACGCTCCTTAAATCGCTGCACAATCCTCCTCGCGACGCGTACCACACAATCAAAAATGGGCTGCCCCTTCTTGCTGTCCACATGTCCCAATTAGAGGCTGCAGGTTGAGGAGGAGAGGAAGAGAGGAGAATATAAGGTAGCAGCCAAAAAGAACCCGACTTATTGCCCTTTTGTTCCCTCTTATTTATAGAGGCACCTTATCAACTTAACCTTAATAGATCTTGCCCTATTGGGTATTGGATCTTTATCCAATTACTCAAGTCTCTTAGATTAGTAAATCTTTACCCAATAATCTCTTATTATCTCTTATTGGATCTCATCTATAGGATCCAATAATTCAGGGTTTATTGGATATCTAATAAGATAGGAGCTTCGACGGATATCTCATATCCAAACCTCTACTCATCACAACACCTACCATCTTTTCATGTTATCTCTATACCTTAGAAGTCATGGAGCTCAATATGTAATACTAAGCAAGAGTGGAGATCTATATCTACATCATATAATAAGCGATCTCATCCTCGCTTGTCCTTTCCTCGGGCATAGGCATCAATATATCAAGGACATATATGATTTTTTCTGTCGAAATAACAATTCTCAAGTTACAGAGCCAATTCGTATAATTTAGACCAGTAATGCAGTTGACATCAAGTATGCTATGTAAGGGATTTGAAAGCGACATTTTTTTGAAAATAAAGATGCAATAAAAATAAATAACATATAGATTTTATAAAAATAAACAATTAAGATAAGAATTTATATCTTAATCGACTCTCACTATTTTCTTGCGAAATACATAACTCCCTTCGGTATGTGAATTGGAGACCCCTGACAGATCTCTAGTGGGGATTGGGATCTAATCGATGTCTTAACGTAACATCGAGGGACTCAACCAATCACGCTAAGCTCGTAAAGGTAGGTAACTCTTGTCAATCACAACTCTTTGTGATTCCCATCTTGTTCGACTTCTGAACCACTATGGCCTCGAGAGACTCGACCAACCATTGTGTTTGGTTAAGACATCACCATCATTACAAGATTAGTCTGATTCAATAATATGCCCTCGAGAGACTCAACCAAACATACCATTTCCTCAAGTCACCAGTGACATCTCTATGTCGTAGGCAAGATATCAAATCACGATATAGGTGCGCCTCAAGCAACTCGACCAACTCAAACTACATCGAGAATCAATTCCTACCTATAACGATGGAAGGCCACGTTGATTAATTTAATTGCTTCACGTTTACCAACTTAATATTATCGAGAGAGGGGATTTTGATTTGATCTCCTAATATGACGTACCACACATATAAATATTATATGTAT
>LVTN01000097.1:305585-345698 GCA_001649415.1 Musa itinerans | reverse complement strand
TATTTTGATGATGAAACCACTTGATATGTGTTTATGTTTTAATCTGCGTTTTGAGTGACGCAGGATGCTTCGACCAGGATGAGACAATTAAACACATATCAAGTGGTTTCATCATCAAAATACGAGATTCAATAGATTTGACCTCCTCGGGCCTTTCCCGCCAGCCTCGGGGCAGCGGAGATACATCATCGTGGGAGTGGCTTACTTCACCAAGTGGGTTGAAGCCGAGCCACTAGCAACAATCACAGAACGACAAGTGGAGAGTTCGTGTGGAAAAATATAGTGACTCGGTTTGGCTTGCCCAGGACCATCATCACGAACAACGGGCCACAGTTCGCCAGCGCGCAGATTCAAGAGTTTTGTGTGAACTATCGGATTCAGCTGAGATTCAGCTCGGTGGCCCACCCCCAGACGAATGGACTAGCGGAGGTAACCAACCGATCCATTCTGGACGGGCTCAAAAGAAGAGCATCCGTGGCCCGATCGGCTTGGGTGGACGAGCTCCCGAGCATCTTGTGGTCCTTTCGGACCACCCGCAAAACCGCGATCAAAGAATCCCCCTACAGCCTCGCATTCGAGACCGAAGCTGTCCTACCACCCGAAGTGGTTTTTCCCACCCCTCAGACGGAAAACTACGAGGAAAGGACAACGATCGAAGGACTTCGAGCCGGTCTCGACATGCTCGAGGAGCGACGTGCTGATGCGCACTTGAAAGCCCTACCTACAAGAGAGCTGTCGCCAGAATCTATAACAGAAGGTGCGCCCTCGACCGATTATGTTGGGCGATCTGGTCTTACGCAAAGCCGAAGTCAGTGACCCGACTCGAGCGCACGGCAAGCTCGCTCCCAATTGGGAAGGACCTTATCGGGTGATCGACGTCGTCAGGATTGGCACGTACCGACTCGTAACGATGCAAGGCCACCCCCTACCGAGGACGTGGAACGTACAAAATCTAAAAAGGTTTTTCGTATAATAGAGCTAAGAGAGACAAGGAAGAAGTCCGAACAAAAAGCTTTCATTTAAACAAAAATTCGGTTACAGGACAAGACGACACATTACATCGTCGGCCGACACCCGACCAACCCGTTAGAAAAAATTACAAAAGAACTACCCTATTTCTCGAGGGCTTCGACACTGTCATCAAAAGGGACTTCTTCGGGCATGTCGACGCCCAAGTCCTCAGGAAAGGAGTCGAAGGGATCTTTCGCAACCTCGAGGTTGGGGTGGCGCGCTCTGAAGTGGGCTAGGGCAATCTGATACCCATACTCATAGGCGACCTGCCCTGTCCGGATCAGACCGAGCTGGAAGCCCGAGGACTCTTTGTAGCCCTTGATCAGTTTCTTGTCCTTCTCTGGCCTCTGACGAATCTCGTTAGCTAGGGCCTCGGAAGCCCCGCGCGCTTCGGCGTGCGCCTCCTCCAGCCTATGGGTCAGCGCAACCGATTCTCCCTTCGCCAGGCGAACCTCGGCCCGAGTCGCCTTTAGGTGCGTCTGAAGCTCTTTATTATGTTCCTTGGCCGCCTTGAGCTCGGACTTGAGGCGCATCGCCTTCGCCTCCAAATCCGAGGCACGCTGCTCAACCGTCGCGACCGCCTCAGGAGTTGCTCCTGCGCGGACCTCCTCGATCTGCCTACGCAACTCGACGTTGCGGTCACTCAAGATGTCGATGACTCGACCTGCGTCACGCACGCAGTCCATCAACGCCATGGCATAGTGCTGGCCCTGTAGGAGAAGGAGTCAGAACAATACCGCTCAGGTACAGACAGGGAGCCGGTGGCGAGATGCTTACCCACAGCAGCGACTTGGCAGACTTGCCAAGTAGAACTTCGGAGGATAAGGTGTACAGATCCTGAGCTATGTCGGGATAAAGCCCACCACGGATGAACGAGGTCGCGGAATCCTCGTTGGCCCATACTTAGTTGCCCCCCCCCCCCCAGCGGGCTACCAGCGAGTCGGAGGCTTGGCCCTCTAAGAGTTCGCCCATCGCCCGAGCCTGGTAAGGCTCGTCTTGCATTCCCGCTGGAAGGCGGTAGAGTTCACGAATGGAAGGCTCCTGAGGTGCCTTCCCTGCCCTGTCCCTATTGGGACCGGCCTCGCCCCGTCCGAGGCTCCTCCCCACGCGTCCGGCTGGTCCAGTAGCGGCTCCCCCCGACTGAACCGCTGCTATGTCGGATACCTTCGCGGCAAAGGTCTTCGCCTTTTTCCAAGGCCGACCGGCCTCGACTTCCACCGGCGCTTCCTTCGAGGCGATCCACGGCTCGGTCGGTGGGCGTGAGGATGGAGCCGATGGAGCCCGCCCCCCGCGCACGGCTCTGAGATTCACCATTTCTACACGAAAATACCAACATTGGTTAATACTCTGAATGATTTCCAAAAAACCCTAACACTTCCTACTACAAGCATAACTCGAGGCATCGGGCTAAGACCCGCCTCGATCAGCCACTGCTCGGTCATGTTTCGGATGACTCGAGAGACGGAAAGAATCTCCTTGAGCCTTCGAAGGTC
Organism: Musa itinerans; assembly: GCA_001649415.1. Lineage (NCBI taxonomy): Eukaryota > Viridiplantae > Streptophyta > Magnoliopsida > Zingiberales > Musaceae > Musa > Musa itinerans. The sequence goes on along the minus strand of LVTN01000097.1, from coordinate 343,194 downwards.
CCTATACTCGTCGTCGTTCAGAGCCGGGGCAGTATTGTCGATCATGCGTGCCGCCCATCGGAGCCCGAAGCTCCAGCCCCTCGCACAGCAAATGTAAAAGAAACGTCCCTTCCATCCCTTGTTGCTAGAAGGGGCCCCGCTAACCCGGAAGCCCGACCGGGCTTATAGATAATAACCCCACAACCCCTTGGAAAGGCGGAAATAAGATAGAAAAAGGGACCGGGTCGGGGTAATGTTGGCGTAGTGACACTCCCCCAAGAATGCCACTAGATAGCGCCAGGAGTTCGGCGCCATCTGTGACGGAGAAATGCGCCACCAGGAAATACAAGAGCTAATGACGGGGTGCAATGGGAAACATAACCTCGCCTCAAGGGCATCTAGGGTTAAGGCGAAACCCTTTGGGATTAGGTCGTACGCTCGTTGCCCTGGCTCGGGGGTGAGAAGAACGAAGTCTTCCGGGATGTTGTAGCGCTCCCGGAGGTTACCTAGCGATGACTCGCTCACTGTGGAGTCAAGGTCGTGTGGCCACATTAAGGTTTCGAGGGCCCGAGCCACTTTCTCGTCGGATGACGAGCTGGGGCTCAGCGGCAACGTCTTTCCTCCGACATTACCAGAGGAGGAAGGAGAAGAGGGCAAGGTCGAGGAGGAAGGGGAGGCCATCCTTACTGACCTTTGGGAGGAGAGGTAGGACGGCCGACTCGAACGGAGCAATGGGGTATGGAGAAGGAACTAAACAAATGCCAAGTAAGGAGGCATGCAGGGAACCAACTGCGCGATATTTATAGGGAAGATCCCACTAACAACGACCTTTCACCTCTTGAAGCACGTCGCGTCAGGCAGGCCAAACATCATTCCACCATAAATACTACCTGACGTGGCAGCCGAAGGGCGCGCGGAGCGGATACCGAAGCGCGGTCTTCTCGGTCTCGATTCCTGAGAGCCGACAACTCCACGAAAGTGATCGTCCCCTGGGCTCCCGCGCAGACGAAGATTGACTTTGCCACCCACGTTCACAGATGGCTACATAACAGATTACTGCTCTAAGCGGTTCCTCGACTACAACTGGTCCGAGACCACCTCTACGCGGCCTACCCGCCTGAGCCATGTTCCTCGGCCGCAACCGGTCTGATACCACCTTTACGCGGCCTGCCCACCTGAGCCGTGTTCCTCGGCCGCAGCCGGTCCGAGACCACATCTGCGCGGCCTACCTGTCTGAGCTGTGCTCCTCGGCCGTAGCCGGCCCGAGGCCACCTCTGCGCGGCCTGGCCGCCTAAGCCATGCTCCTCGGCCGTAGCCGGCCTGAGGCCACCTCTGTGCGGCTTGCCCGCCTAAGCCGTGTTCCTCGGCGCAGCCGGTCCGAGACCACCTTATGCGGCCTGCCCACCTGAGTCGTGTTCCTCGGTCGTAGTCGGTCCGAGACCAACTCTACGCAGCCTGCCCGCCTGAGCCGTGTTCTTCAGTCGCAGTCGGTCCGAGACCACTTCTGCGCGGCCTGCCCACCTGAGCCGTGCTACTCGGTCGTAGCCGGCCCGAGGCCACCTCTGCACGGCCTGCCCGCATGAGCCGTGCTCCTCGACCGCAGCCGGTTCGAGACCATCTCTACGCAGCTTGCCCGCCTAAGCCGTGTTCCTTGGCCGCAACCGGTCCGAGACCACCTCTACGTGGCTTGCCCGCCTGAGTCATGTTCCTCGGCTGTAGCCGGTCAGAGACCAGTCCGAGACCACCTCTGCATGGCCTGCCCGTCTGAATCGTGCTCCTCGGCCGCAGCCGGCCCGAGGCCACCTCTACGAGGGCAGCCTGCCCGCCTGAGCCGTGTTTCTCGGCCGCAGCCGATCCGAGACCACCTATGCGCGGCTTGCCCGCCTGAGCCGTGTTCCTTGGCCGCAACTGGCCCGAGACCACCTCTGCACGGCCTGCCCGCCTGAGCCGTGCTCCTCGACCGTAATCGACCCGAGGCCACCTCTACGCGGCCTGCCCGCCTGAGCCGTGTTCCTCGACCGCAACCAGTCCGAGACCACCTCTGCACGGCCTGCCTGCCTGAGCCGTGTTCCTCGATCACAACCGATTCGAGACCACCTCTGTGCGGCCTGCCCGCTTGAGCCGTGTTCCTCGATCGTAGCCGATCCGAGACTACCTCTACGCGGCCTGCCCGCCTGAGTCGTGTTCCTCGGCCGCAGCTGATCCGAGACCACCTCTGCGCGGCCTGCCCGCCGGAGCCGTGCTCCTCAGCCGCAGCCGGCCTGAGGCCACCTCCGCGGGCCTACCCGCCTGAACCACACACCTCGATTGCAAACTACGGTGCAACTTGATCACCCTAGTCTCTTGCCTTGCTCAAATCATACCCTACGGTTACATGTCGCATAGGACAATGGACCGGCAACCAACCGTTGCGACCCCCTAGGAAACCTCTCCGACTGACCCAAGGGCAAACCGACAGTTACAACCACTTAAAGCCATGCCTCGGACCCCCCTAGCAATAGCCGATGCATGGCTTCCTTCGGGGGAGGAATATGATGAGGGTAATAATAATGATGGGACACGAACTGACATAAGTTGCTTCCGGGTGACGTCTCCTGGGCCACGCATACTGAGTAGCTGCATGGGCCGCCCACCTCGGTTTGACCAGACAGCGCTTGGCCAAAACAGTCCAGAGATGCCAACCGAGGCACGTCGCCATCCTACAGAAGCCAGGTTCTTCACGCCACGCCAATGCCGGTGTCAGACATTACTAGAGGTACGATCTTGCTCCCTGCAAGCGGGAACATCAGGCAACGGTAACCTTCCCTATAAAAATCCTCGCGCTCGGAGGGAAGAGGAGGGGGAAAAAACACTCGATCAAATAAGTAAAACCCCCTCAAACTACCAACTAACTTGATCGTCGGAGGGGTCGGGCCAAGCTCTCCCGACCCGACCTATGTGCAGGTACGAAGACGGAGCGCCTCCCACAACACGCCCAGGTGAGGAGTCCCCCCCCCGGAGAAACCAGTGAGCCCGTCGCGATCGGACCAACGCAGTCGGCTACCTCAATAGTCTCAAGGGACGCTCTGGATGATCTCCGCTCATTCGAGCTCGAACCCAACCGTGTCGGCCTCGACCCGTACGACATAAAGGTGTTGACACTAACATTTTGGCACTAGAAGGAGGGCCCGAATGTCGAGGGATCGACAGATCGACCCAGACGAGCCCACAGCTGAGGGGTCACACCTGATCGGGGCTCTAGGGGAATGCCCCCCGCATGGTGAACCTCGAGCTGAGTACCCCGCCGCGACCTCAGAGCGCTATTGGCGGTTATTCAACGACCCAGGCTTATCGCCGCCCGAAGGCGCCCCAACCGACTCGTCGCCCGTATCGCCCGAGGCCTTTCAGGACCTCGCTCATCAAGTCTGAGCTCTGATTGGGATGGTGCAGACCATTATCCCGCTCATTTCTCATCCGGCGCACCCGCCTACGATCCAACCACTGCGGCAATAGGAGCCGCTCGTTCGGGCTCACATGGTACCTTCGGAGCTCCCCGCATCGCCTCGGGTCCGGTCGGCCCCGCTTGAGGATCGAGCGATGGGAAACCCGAGCGATCGCCCGGAGCCTATATATATATTGTTGATTCAAACCCGTGGAATATGCTGAGATCTCGGACTAGAAGTAAAGCAAAGATTACGAGTCGGAGCCGTGAAGTGCCAAGCTGAGGAGAACTCCTCCCAAGATGTTAAGGTGACTCTTTATGATTTGAAGAATATTTTATGTTAAAGTGACTATTGATGATTGAAATTTGGTGCAACGAACCTTGTCGTCTCCTGTCATGCCTGCGTGTGGGATACGGCTCTGCCATCATTGTGATTGGCTTACGAAAGAAGCCACTCCAAACCTTTCGTGGTCAATACATCGACGAGACAATCGAGTGGCTTCTTGGCTGTAAAGTCCACGGTTTGATGCGCCCTTTTCGCTGTAACCTCACGCGCACACACATACAGGTTTAGGGTACGATTAAAATAGAACTTTAGGGGTACCAAACGCCGTTTTAATCCTCTTCTAGGAGATTGTGGTGGGAATATTTGGAGCACTTCCACATTTATGTATTCCGACGTTTGATACGATGCCAACAATAAGTGTCATCATGTTTTGTCGCTGGTCCTCAACCAATCACTTGCAGAAGTAAGGAGTGTCACCAACACCTTTAGTTTCACCTATCATGTTGTTTTGATCCATGCTGTTTTTCTTTTTTTTCCATCACAACATAAACAGTATAATGTCTACTTACAATATTATAAATAGGTTAAACAAAATCCAAATATATTAAAAATTATTTAATATATTGATTCAAATAAGTATTTATAATAATTTTAAGTTACAAATAAAAATAGAAAAATTATTATTATTTATTATTATTATATTATTATTATTACAAAACTTAATTAAAATCATTATAAATGATCAAAATAGACTCAACCTTATCCAAACCAACTGCAAACCTAAAAACATGATATGTTGTCAATTATTTTTAGTAGCGTTTAAAGTGTTTTTAATATCTTAATAAAAATATCATAAATAATATTTAAAAAAAACACTGTAAATGAGTTAAATAAAAATACTATACATGTATAAAATTGAAAAAAAAAAAAAAGAGTAAATTTTTTTTGAGATATATGTTAGATTTTTTTTTAAATCAGAGATATTATTCGAGGAACAAATAAACTGAGAGTACTTAAGAAATATTCAAAATATAAATATTTTCTAAATAAATTATCTCTTATTTATATTATTATCATCTATAGTCAAAGTCTTGATTAACTATGTTATCTAATATCTTTTAAAAAAATCGTTTAATGTTTCGGATCGTTGACATTTAGTAAGTGACTCTGATAATTTACTTAGAATATTATATTTATATTATCAATCTGAGCCTCAATTAGCTATATATTTATTTGAATCATATATAGTGACGTATTAAAAAAATCACTAAAAGGGATATTTATCTCTAATTTAAGTGGGTCGGATAAATTTGATGTGCAATATAGACGTGATAGAGTCGCCGACATGTGGTATGCGATGTCTCGACGTGACCTGTGGGACCCGCCCGGCCGAATTATTGATGGCGTGACGCGACCGGCAAGTGCTCTCGGGAGTGGGTGTGGCAGGTGCGAGCCGACAGACGTCCCTTTCTCCTGGCGCGTCGATAAGTACGTCTTTTTCTCGTAAGATGTTTGATTAATTGTGTGTGAGACGATGTGGGAGAGTGGAGCAGTTGAGCGATGGTAGAAAGAGATCAAATCTGGGCGAGGTGGCCGAAGCACCGACTGCTGAGGGCGGAATGGTACGCCAGTCTCAACCACAATTGTTAGAATAATCAAGATATTACTACCGCCGTAAGTAAGCAATCAAGGACGCGTGAAAGTGTGGAACTGACCGCTCCTGTCTTCCATAAAGCTTTATCCGGAGTGCGTTGTGAGAAGGAAAGCAGAGGAGATAAGGGAGAGAAAGAGGGAGAGAGCGAGAGAGAGAGAGAGAGAGAGAGAGAGAGAGAGAGAGAGAGAGGTCATGGCGGTGAAGGTATACGGAGTAGCGATGTCGACGGCCACGGTGCGCGTGCTTCTGTGCTTGGAGGAGATGGGGGCCGAGTACGAGTTGGTGCCCATCGACTTCTCGACCGGCGAGCACAAGTCCCCTCCCCACCTCGCCAGAAACGTAAGTCTCTACCTTTGGGGAGTTCATCTCTCTCTCTCTCTCTCGTCTGATGTGCCGTCTCGTGTGATTTTGGCAGCCCTTCGGCCAGGTGCCGGCCTTCGAGGACGGAGATCTCATGCTTTTTGGTGAGCCATCATTCCTCTTTCTATGTGTATCTCTTTACCCGTCCTTCGTTTGCTGACACTTGGGGGATCAGAATCAAGAGCGATCTCGAGATACGTGCTGCACAAGTACAAGTCATCGGGCCCTGACCTGCTGAGGGAGGGCAGCCTGGAGGAGTCGGCGATGGTGGACGTGTGGCTGGAGGTGGAGGCTCAGCAGTACGAGAAGGCGATCTCCACCATCTACATAGAGACCGTGCTCAAACCTGTCTTCTTCGGCGGCGTCCCGGACGAGAAGGTGGTGGCGGAGGGCGCGGAGAAGCTGGGCAAGGTGCTCGACGTGTACGAGGCCCGGCTGTCCAAGTGCAAGTACTTGGCCGGCGACTTCCTCAGCTTCGCCGACCTCAGCCACATTCCTTACACCCACTACATCGTAGCCGGTCCCCAGGCTTCCCTGTTCGAGTCTCGCCCCCATGTGAAGGCCTGGTGGGAGAGCTTGGCGTCGCGGCCCGCGTACAAGAAGGTGACGGCCGGCACGCCCACGCCCTAGTGAACTCCTGTTCCCAAATCTCTTCTGAGGGTTGTTGTCTGATTGCTGCTGTCAGTTTGAGGCTCTGAAACGCTTTGGTGTGTGTTCCGCTTTGGAGCGTTGCTCATGGAATAAGACCCTTTGCTTTCTTTCCCTTCAAGTTGGAGTGCAGGAAAACCATGTTTGCTGATGGAGTGCACAAACAGCTCTGTTTGCTGCTGTTGTTGCGCAGACATGGCGTCCGTTAACCCCAGAAGGAAGAAGCAACAATTAAAGCTGCTCTTCTTCCTTCCTCATTAATATGAAAAGCTAAAAAACACGCAACTCCTACAGCTGTCTCCATCGACAGCTGCTGTAAGGTGATTGTTTGAGACATCCTACGGCTAAAAATCGGTGTGTTAAAAAACATCAAAATAGAAGTATGTACTAAGTAACAACTACATCCTATAGGTCATGCAAGCAATAGACGTAATGATGGGCTATTATAACAGAGGTTGAGGTTAATATCACATAGCTTATCTTAGAAACAGAGAGTATATAAATATTAATAAATTTTTAAAAATTTAGTTTTAGTTTATCTAAGGTTAATATTTAGTTTTTTAAAAAAAATTAAATATTAATATTATGTATTTAATTTTTTTTAATCAAAATTGGGAGTTTGAAATTTTATCCATATATTTTAAAGTTGAGGGTTTCAAACCTCGATTATATTATAACAGAGGTTGAGGTTAATATCACATAGCTTATCTTAGAAACAGAGAGTATATAAATATTAATAAATTTTTAAAAATTTAGTTTTAGTTTATCTAAGGTTAATATTTAGTTTTTTAAAAAAAATTAAATATTAATATTATGTATTTAATTTTTTTTAATCAAAATTGGGAGTTTGAAATTTTATCCATATATTTTAAAGTTGAGGGTTTCAAACCTCGATTAACATATTATTTATATTAAAATATTAATTTAAATGATGATATATCTATTTTTTTTTATTTAAAATTTTATCGGTGTACTAGATTCACTTACAAAAGTTTGAAACCTTATCTAATATATTTTTATATATTAAACATTGATATGATGAAATCTCTGATATATTTTTATATGTTAAATATTGATCTAATTATAACACATTAGATTCAATTATTTTAAAAAAGGAGGGTTTAATATTTTATTTAATATATTTTAAAAAATAATAATTAATTTAATTGATAAAAATTTTGATGATTTATCGAACAGTCCTTATCTCGAATCCGACTAACTTCGCTTATCCTCTCGCGGAAAAAAAAATCTATACTATAACAAAGATAAGCCATGCATTCATTCACCCATTAGTAGATCACCATCTCTACCAACATTGGCCTTGGGGGAAGAGATGGCTCCACTAACGGGTCCCACTTGTGGCCTAGAAAGAGCAGCCCGTTCAAAGGCTCACCATCTCGCCTACCAGCGCTCTGTGGAGGCATGACTGCTCACCCGACCCCTTTTCACCCTCCCTCTACCCTAATGGCATAGATAGCGGGTCTCTGGTGGACCCCGATGATAGTTGCTAATCACGAGGAAGCGATGTTTGTGGCTTCGATCGCGGGTCTCCGCAAGAGGATTCTCCGCGACTCGTGCCACTCACGCGGAGGAGGCAGAAGGGGGCGAATCCTTTCTCTTCCTCTTCGTCGTCCTCTGCTCCTATTTCCCTTGTTTTACCTTTGTCGGATTAGATTGCGGAGAGGAGATGAGGTTGGTGGGACTGACGGGCGGGATCGCGTCCGGGAAGAGCACGGTCTCCAATCTCTTCATATCTGAAGGCTTTCCCGTCGTCGACGCCGACGTCGTTGCCCGGGTAAGTTCATTTAGCATTTGTCACATCCACCACTCCTTTCCTTTGCAAAGATCCTGAATTTTCTCGTTTTGCTTCTAATTTGTCGATGTTGGCTACTAACATTGTGGAAATAAACTTTGTAGAAATTACAACCGCTTGCACTTTTGCTGTGTAGAAATAGATATTGGTTTCATCTGGATTTGATTTCTCTTCATTAGTTAGGGTTTCATCTGTGCGTTGTACAGCCCTTTTTGCTGTGGTCTTAAATGAATGATGAAATTGATGTCCAAAACTATAGTTGGTCTCAATTTTATATGTGAGAAATAACATTTTTGACTTAATTCTGTGTGTTGCAAATTGATTTTTGTTCATCGGTGCCAGCTCGTACGGGACTTCATGTGGCTTTGGAGTTGTGTCACTAATTCTTATCGATCATAGAGTGTGTCGAAAGGACAACAATGGAGCTGAACGTACATGTGAAAGTAACTCTATTATACTTTTAACTCGTGGTGAAAATTCTACACTTTGCACAAAGTTAAATCTTTGGGTACCTTTTCTGGTTTGGCCTCCTTTATCTTAACATTCTTGCTGATGTATTCATGTTTATGGTTTTTGTACTAGTGATTGAAATGATAATACTGCAAAAGAAAATGATTTGCCTGCTCCAACCACCCAATCCTGCCCACGGAATCTACCACATTCCTCTCTTGTTCAATGATTACATTGTAAATCTTTGATGAGTTAGACCTCAACTTCGTTTGTGATCATTTTTCTTATACTTCAGCAATGTACACAATAACTATTTAACATTGATCTTTGGATTCGGGGGTTTGGAACTTGCGTAGGTAGGTAGTTCTTACATGGAAGAATTTATACTTATGTTGCTTCTCATCATTTGTGATCAAGTACTAGTGAACTACTTTTGTGCGTTATTTTTCCAATTTGTTGCATCATACTTATAGATACATTTGAGAACTCCATTTTGCGATTCTATTGTGTTTGTCCTAATGCAATAATTTATAATTCTCGCATTTTTCTGAAGCAACTATCAAATTGTTATGATTTGATATCTAGATAATTATGGTGCTTCAATGCAGGATGTGGTGAAGAAGGGAACGGGTGGTTGGAAGAAAGTAGTAAAAGCATTTGGGAACGATATTTTACTAGAGAATGGAGAAATTGATAGAGCACGTCTAGGTCACATTGTCTTTACAGATCCAGCAAAACGCCAACTTCTGAACCGGTATGGACTTCAAATAGTGCATTACAACTGGAAACTGTTTCCATTCAACTAGGATTGAAGGATTTAATTAGTATATAGTACGGATTGGCTCACGCCTTGACACTTCTATTGATTCTTACTAGTTGGTTTTGTTATACAGCAAGTAAAATTCAACACCTGGTTCTTTTATAACTACCCCTTGCCCAACTTCATGAATAATATTATAGCCTTTACTTTGCATTTAGTACTATGATTCTAACATTAATACCAGTTCCTGTTGCTGGATTGCAGCTTGATCATATGCTAAAATAATCAATTTTCCTGTTGGTCTTGACTTTTAATCAGAGGAGGTGGAAATACAAAACTGCACATGAATTTATCTAACTTTTTTTTTCTTTTTACCTACCTGCAGTTTATTGGCTCCATATATTTCCTCAGGCATCTTTTGGGAGGTATTCAAGCTGTGGATAAAAGGGTCAAAGGTTATCATTCTAGACATCCCATTGTTGTTTGAGACCAAAATGGATCAACAAACATCTCCTGTTATTGTTGTATGGGTTGATCCTGAAACCCAGATAAAACGCTTAATGGCAAGAGATGGCATACCTGAAGAACAAGCCAAAAATAAAATCAACGCACAGATGGCACTGGACCAGAAGAAGACCAAGGCAAATATAGTCATTGATAATTCTGGCACAATCGAAGAAACAAGACTACAATTCCAGAAGGTTTTGAGCCAAATCAGTCGACCTCTAACATGGAAAGAATATGCTCTATCCAGAGACGGCATCTTTTTGCTTCTTACATCTGCGGTGGTAGGTGTTTTGGCAGTACGCAAAAATTTACCTTGATGATAGATTTAACTGACATCTTTGTCAACTTGCTGAATGGTTTGCCACCAGTATTTATTTGGTTTAATATCACATTGTATTGTATCGTGATGTCATTGTCAACAAAGTTTAGGCGATGGGGAAAGTGCACACAGGCAACCTGTTATCCTGCTCAATGCAATTATCACTACATTTTGTGGTTTTTTCTCACCATTACTGAATCCTGTTTGTGTATTTGACCTCAAAATGGTCAAAAATATAATTTCTTTGGTGAGTCAAATTTATTATTCTCTTGATTATCTCATATATAACTGTCATGAAAAATTGATGGTCGCATTTGATGTTTGGTAATTTGGATGAGGTGTAAATTGTTATAAGCTTGGATGCACATAATTGTGTTTGCAGTTAGTCTTGGAAGCTTGGATACACTAGTTTGCTATTAAATTCTATGGTGGTAGTCATACTGGCCTAGGCAATCATGTTCTTATGCTCATTATTAGAGATCCAAAACATTAGAGAGATTATTCTTTTACGAAACTTTCCATCTTCATCTCACCCACCAATATATTTCCTGACAGTCTATGTATGTATTTATTATCTTTTGGCAATCAATAGTATCAGTTTCTGGAACAATTACTTAATAATAAGAAGAAAATAGTTTCCATTTCTGGAACAGATACTAAATTAAAAGCAGAAAATATGTATGTTCTGATAGCTTCATGAAGAACTAGATAAGCTCACCTAAAATAAACTTGGAATCCAGCCAAAGAAAAAGTGGTGTAAGACTTGCTTATTCTGTCGCTACATTTCCTACATGAAATCTTGTAAGTAAATAAAAATACTTAGCTTAATAATGCCTGTCATCTATCGTATGGATGATCTTAAATATTTGTTTGGGTTAGCTGTAATGAGATTATTCAGGTGCGGAAAGAGAAGAAAATTCAGAAATTCATATTTGTTCTTTTTTCCATTCATCTCTGTGTTCCTTTCTGTTTTTCTTTTTTTTTTTCTTCAAAAGGAACACGACCTCACAACAAAGACCAGAAGGCAGTACAACATCTGTTCATTCTATCTAATCCCATAAAGCTCATGGAAGGGGCAGTAGGAGTTATCATCAGGGAATAATCTGCTCTCAAATCAGCTAAGTATTACCCACCATTAGAACTTGCAACACATTAATTTTTTTTAAATAAAAAAGAACTTGCACTGGCAACTTAGCAGCTCATTGATCACAGTTCATGGACAACAATCTGCCCAGCTAGAGAGTCATTCATTACTGACAACCTGCACTGCATTTGGGCATTGAAGTTGCAGATCTAATCAGCTGTTCCTGAAATCTTTCTTGTCAGAATAAATTCAGTGAACAAGGCATGTAAGGCATTTTGTCCGAAGTCTGAAGACTGATGGTGTCAAAGTGTTGAGATTGACATGCAATTGAAAAGAGAAAATTAATAATAATTATACTTGCAGAAATTTTGATGGATCAGTTTGATTTTTCAATGAGATTGGTGACTGATTGCTCTACAATCACATGTATTTTAAGACTATGATGTGTAAAAAATAAAAATAAAAACATATTTTTGGTGTTTAGATAGCAAGAAAAATTTTCAGATTTAGGAGAGATGGAATAAAATGCTTTGGGTTTAGGTTTTGATTAATAAATTTTATTTTTCTTTATTATAATTATTCTTATGCAATGAAAAATATATATTTTTTATTAATTATATTAACTCAGATAAGGGATGTCGAATCATATAAATATCTGTAAGACTAGAATGAGAATCGGAGAAGAGGAGCTGATGATAAACAGGTGAAGAAAAATACTGAGATATCAGTTTATGTGAGGCTGCAGCAACATTGAAATGAGTTCAAAGCTGATAGGGCTGGAAAGTGCAAGTTAGTGTCAAAGCTTAGCTTTTAGGTTTCAGCAAAAGAGAAGAAAGCTGAGGAAGAGCACCACTTGGAGTTTCCAAGAGTGCTTCAATCTCTACAAACCTGCATCCGCTTGCAACCTCAAGTGCCAAACCACATGTAATGTTACCATGACTAACTGCTGTATAATCTCCACCATTTGGCTTGTCAAGTTTCTATTGTCTGCTCATGAAAAGTTGCTGCATTTGGCTCCATATATTATAGGACAAGTGCATGAGACCAAAAGAGTACTGAAAGCTGCCAGAGATACAGATGAAAAAGATGAGATGAGCAAGTATCTGCACATGAAACCTAAGTAAAATCTACAGCCATCTATTTCCTCCTAAGCATCATGTACAGAATGCTCTTAAAACTGAATAGTATTTGGTCACTGATTACATCACAAAGTTACACTTAATATAACTCTTTCCAGGTCCCTTGTAAAGATTGAACAGACACATTGTGGCAGGCTGATCATAAAAGTAGATTGATTAGTTTGGACTTATTAACCCATCTGTGACAGTTCACCAGATCAAGCCAATTGTATTCTGAACCAAAAGGCCGACCCAGGAGTTTGGTTGCATGCTCAAAAGCTGATTGCCACTGCAGTAGCAGCAGCTGATGATGCCCAAATACCTTTTGTGCAAGAAATGAAGGTACACATAACACTCTTTAACTTCAGAGAATAGTCATCATCCTGCAAGGCAATACACAGTGGGATTAACAGTAGACAGTAGGTTATCTAAAACAAATTGCGGTCAGTTGTTGAAGCTTCCTTGTTATTTCTGGATCTGCTGTAGTTACAACCAGTGTCACTGCTACTACAACTCAGTTTGAGCATCTAAGAAATTAAATGAGGATGGACATCGCAAATGGCTCACCAATTAGTGCCTAAAGAAGCAGTTCTACAAGCAACCAAGCATTTCCCTTGATCTCTGCCAAAGAACTCAAGAAATATTGAGGGGGTTGACATATCATGAATCTTCTAATCTATTTTGTTGTGCATTTATGTTTTGGTGGCTATCTTTATGGTGCCATTCAGAAGATTCAAGCACTAATACCACCAGATACAAACATTACTTAGAAGGTGAGAGCTGAGATTTGTCTGAGGAAGAAAAGACGAGTGTTTTGTTCATTGAACTCAGCAAGCTCCATAGCAAATTTTTGTATGCGACATCATCTTCTATTCTTTTATTTTGAGTTCCTTCTTGCTTGACAAACTTTGAATCTCACATTCACCACCGTTTCACCAACTTTAGGATTAGCATCAACACAAACAATTCCTTTTTGTGATCAGAAAAGGAGCAAAGATGATCACTATACAAAATAATATATGGCTATGAGGAATCCATAAAGTATTCCAGTGTAACAACTATAGCAGGATGACTCCATGAATTAAGCTCATAAGTGAGAAGAGAGAGCGAATGCAAAGTTCCAACTCATTTAAGGCTACTTTTCTGCGACCCGAATGATCAGAATGATCAGGACATCGACCATGAATAATAATCTTTTCGCGCTCGGAGAGTAGAGTGAAGACTACGTACATTGATCCTTCTCATATCCCCCCCATATCGATAAAATCTCGGCGTCCTGAACTATCATTATTGCTCAATATCAGTAGGACAAGTTTGTGCAGCATCTTCTTCTTGGCTCCAACAATCACATGACTTATGTTGTAAATGGTTCCCTTACTGATCCCAAAAGTACAGACTTATCAAAAGTACAGACTTATCATCAATAGTTGGTCATAATGGTGCATGTGATAATGGGGCATCATGAATTATCATCGGTCCTTTTCGAGCCAAGATTAAAATGTGAGTATTTATTGTCGACCAACCAACCACGTCCTCGAGCGATTCAATGTATGAAAACTACAGTCTCAGATCCTTTAATTTCTGGCAGGCAAGTGAGGATGAATGGAGTTATGCAATAATGGTGAGAAGGAAGTCATTAATGGTGTGCGTCTGTTGCCCTTTTCCTTCTTGATTTTGCAGTATAATCTCTGAGTTAAAACATTATTTATTTATACATAGGAGCCAAAACTCTGTTATTTTCTCTCTTATTTGCACACTTATGTTTTCAAAAAGAAGAGAATATTTCTCTGTTAATCATCAAATTATAATATATTTTTTTTCAAAAAATAAAGCTTATATCGACTCAAATTTCAGGTGGCACTATATTTTTCAGAGCACAAAATATTTATAATACAAATCATTAGACAGCATGAAGGTGTCTCTTCCTCGTTAATATATCCTTTTAGTGGCCTCTTGTAGGTCTCCTAAACCTCTTCTCATTCCTTGTCACAGGCTCAATCCCAACCTGAGATGGCCTTTTTCATCTTCCTCACCTCCTGAGGATGCTGTCAGGGAAGAGGAAGTGAGACCGACAGCATCATCATGTCCTTTACAAACCACTGCAGTTGCATACGATGGAAGATGGTTGATCAAAATTTAAGTCACTATCATGAAACCTGCAGCCACCGAATACCATCAGTCCTTGTCACAGATCAAATGGGTACAATATGGGAACTTCTGAGGGCTGCCAGAACATGAGAGGCACTGTTCATGAGCCAGTTTGATCAAAAGGAATCAGTGTCTCCCCCAGGTTCAAATCCCAGACTAGCATACACTTATTTACAGGGGTGTAATTGTCATCATCCTAAGATGATACGAGTGTATTCATAGTTACAAGCCTACCATCTCCTCTCCGCTGCTGTTGGCACCGCTTATCATGGGGGGCAGCTCTATGATAGAAGCCAGGATCACCACCTCCACAGCAGCAACGCTCACTCTCGCGCTCCCCTCCTCCCTTTTCCATCTCTGCTTTCCTTGATACCCTTCTCCGGAACTCCACTTTTACTCATGGCAGAAGCTAAAGAGTGTTCTGAAACACTGAAATATCAGGTACATTTCTATTCCCAGTCCCCTGCTTTTCTCTCTTTCTGTGAAGGTTGTGTGTGTGTGTGTGTGTGTGTGTGTGGAGTGAAGGCAAAGTTTTGGATTTTGGTGATGCTCCAGACTTTGATTCTGAAGGTCTCCATCCACTGTGAAGGATGCAAGAAGAAAGTAAAGAAGGTCCTACAAAGCATGGAAGGTAACATTGAAGTACTCCATCTCTTTGTTCTCTCCCTTGTTTCCCTCGAATGCCTCATCAAAAGACACTTATGTATCTTCCTGAGGTTCTTCAGGGGTTTACAAGACGACTGTCGACCCCCAGCAGCACAAAGTGGTGGTCACCGGCAACGTCGCTGCTGAGATCCTCATCAAGAAGCTCCTCAAGGCTGGGAAACATGCTGAACTCTGGCCCGAGACGAAGCCCATGGAAACCGGTGGCGGTGGCGGCAGTAACGCCGGCAGCAACAACAAGAAGAGCAAGAACAACAAGCCCATCGAGCCATCAGAGAACATTGATAACAGTCAAGTGTCTAATGGCAAAGATGACTCCACCCAAGTTTCCGATAAACCAGAGAGTGAAGCCTCCAAGTATGGCAGCAAGGAGCCTCCTCCGCCACCTGAGAAAGAGGATGAGGGCAACAAGTCTGCCGCCACTGAAGGTGGTGGTAAGAAGAAGGGGAAGAAGGGTCAGAAGGAAAACAGCAACAGCAACAACGACAACAAAAGCGGAAGCGCAAGTGGTGGCGGCGGCGGCAGTGCGACTGACGTCGAAGTAGCTCCACAGGAAGCCAGCAAGAAAGCAGGAGCAAGCGGTGGTGTTGCAATCCCACCAACGTTCAATTTTCCGGTGTACACCACATCTCAGCTGCCATCATACTTGGTAAGCTACAACTCGATGCAGCCGAGCATGAGCCACGGCGGAGCGTACTACACGGCGCTGCCAATGCTGCAGAGCAGCTACATCTACTCGACCGCATCGCCATGTTCGTGCTACACCTGCAGCGACGAGAACAGCAGTGCCTGCAGTATCATGTGACGGACACGATCCCCACCTCCACTGCGTCGTAGTAGAACTCCAAGTAGTTTCCTCTAAGACTACTTATGGTATTGTGAGGAGTGTGAGTGCTAAGCTTATACTACTTGAGCAAGTGCAACTTAGTTGAACTGAGCCTTTTGGAGTTTGTTCTGTGTTCTACATTGTGTGAATGGTGGAAGAGAACTGCTATTGAGTTTCTTTGCATTTGTTTTAGGGGATGGGATGTTGATTCAATTCATGGCAGCAGCAATCAACACTCACCAAGCTGATGTTTCCTTGGATACACATGTGAGTCCACAAGCTGCACACAGGCAACACAGTCTTCTCTAACTTCTCTGTCTGTTGTTTATGTATTGTTCCTGGCCTTCCATTATGAAAAGAACTTCCAGTGTCCTCTCCCAATGTCCTTGCATCGCCATGGGGGCCTCAGCTTGTGTGCATGAAAGGATGTCATGCAGGTCGATGCATGTGTGTGTAGCGAGTCAGATATATTCTTTGAGCAATTAAGACAAACATCAAAGGTCTCGTGTTGACTATGTTGACTCTTCTTTGATTGAAGCCTGAAGTAGCTCAGTATTATCTTTCTTTCAGTGAGTAGATACAAAGTTGCATCTTACACGCCCTGAAACTTATCATAAATACAAGGAGAAGCAGCAGCTGTCGGTGCATCAGACGAGCATGAAAGGCTCATGAAGTGCAGGTCTTCTTCATGTTCTGTTTCTGTGTCTGAGCTGAATAGTTATGGCATTCTGAGGAAAGATGAAGAGTAGATGGAGATTTAATGCACCCTGATCATCTTGGGTTGCCCAGTCGCCTGAACTGTTGCAGAGCAGGGAAGGGGATTGGGATCGCCAGCAAGAAGAACTGGGGAATCCATTGACCCCAACCACTCCGTCACAGTAACTAAGGCCATGCAGTGTTTCTTGACCATGGAGGACGGTTCCAGTGGCGTCCGCCACACATCTCTTGGCTTTCCCGCACCATCGCATGGGGCCATGCGAGTTTGCTTTTGTGGACAGCCCCGGTGTTCACGTCTCGATGTCGCGTCCGACATGCACGGCCAAGTTTGTTTAGTCTGCACCTTCTCGGAACGCCGCTCCATGAACAGTCGGGGAGCACTTTAAAGGACACTTAACGTGGTGTTAACCTTCTTGGCATCATTCCGAGAACAGCCAAGAACAGCACACGTTGGGTGGAGAAATGAGAAATAGTGTTATAGGGAGGGGAGGATGTCATGGGCTCCTTTGGAATCCCAAAACCATCAAGGGAAAGCCTGTGGATATTATCTATAAATGTTATAGATGATACCATTTGTTAAACACTTAAGCTTACTTCGTATCAAATGAGCTAATTTTTTATAATAGGGTGAGATAATATACTGGACAGCATGATAAAAATCAAGAACTAAAAAAAATATAATATCTTATCAAATTACTAGAATAAAATTTAAAAAATATAAGATTTAGTCATATAAAAATATGTATTATTTTATGTGACAATACATGAAAGTATGCATATTTTTCAGGGATTTAGGTGTTTCTCCTTTTTAAAATTTATAAACTACATATTTGACCTTACAAATTAGGTGCTTGTCGCCTCGATGGTCTCGGTGGTCTTCATCAATGGGGCAGGAGGTTGTCGTCACCATCTGAGTGAGTATCGATGATTGCCGAGGTAGGAGGTTACCATTGCCTTCCCACCAATATGATGTGTGCCTTCTCGCTGGTCATCTCCGTGGTCGATTGTTGAGCCTAAGTGATCAGCAAGCCAATAGAGGTATAGCCTAGTCATCATTCATTGTTGACGAAGCCTTACGGAGTCTTGGTGATCAATGGTTTGTCGTCATAACCCCACTTAGCTTTGTGTACCCTCGCTGAATTAGTACATAACTAACTATTATATTGGTGAAATATTTGCAGTGTCATTGAAGCTACAACATCGTCCTTCGTTGTGTCATTGAAGCGCCAACTACATCAACCCATCATTCAGTGTATTATTGAATCATTCATTATAGGATTAAGGTCCACTTTTAACCCTTATGATTTTGGCCATGTACCACATAAGCTCTTATAGTTTACTCGTTTCTAAACTAATCCCTACATTTTCAAAAACGTAACATATAAGCCTCTCCCGTTAAAGTTCATCTTGTCGAGAAAATGGAAGCGACGAATGAAGATGGAGAGGCAGAGGTAGGAGAAGCCGGGTGGGGGTGTAAGAGAGGATGAAGTGGGAGGTGGTAGGGATGAAGACACTTAGGAGGAGGAAGAGGGATCAAGAGACCATTACGTGCTTAGCATCGGACTAATCGATGCACATCCACCTGAGGCAGGACTGGAAACTCCTGAACTCATCGTCAACGAGGAAGAGACTATGTGCATGTGATGCCCTACTAGGCAGTAGTGGCTTGGTGCTGCTATTGGTGGTTGCTTCCACAACGACGCATTCTCTCGTCATTAATGGTGGTCTTAGTTTTTTTTTAACTTAAATTATATGTATCATTATATTAATAATTTATTATGAGTTAACATGCCATATAAGTAAATTCTAACGTCTGTTAACTCAAACTTGACAAAATGGACTTATCTGTTATATTTTTAAAAATATAAGGGTTATTTTATACACGAATAAACCATAAGGGCTTAAGTGATCCATGACCAAAACCATAGAGGTTAAAATGGATCTTAACTCCTTTTTAAACTTCAATTACATGTGTCATTATATTAATTATTTATTATGAGCTAGCAAGCCACGTAAGTACACTCTAACTTTTATTAACTTAAATGTATGGTGTATTTTAGACACGAGTAAATCATAAGGACTTAAGTGGTCCATGATCAAAACCACAAGAGTTAAAATAGACTATAATAATAAAAAATATATTATATGTATCTTTCTAGTTTGATATTATTAGGTTAGAAGGAAGAAGACAACGATAGAATCGAAACACAAAGACAAGGTATTATCTTCAATCTTTTTGTATAGTATAATTTTAGTTATTTTTTTATTATTTATGTTAGCTATACTATAATGTGATTTTTTTTACCTATAGTATATCTATATAGTTTTTGGCCAACTATGTTGTAACATTATGAAATAATATAAACTTTTGCTAATTTTAAATTTGAAGTTATCATTTTATAATTGATGTTATGATCCTTATTGTATTTTTGTTTTAATTGAATTGATGTTATCATTTTTATAATTTTCATAGTGGATTTTAATTTAGTTATGATTTTTTTTATTTGAGTTACACTTGAGTTATGAATTGGATATGACTATAATCTAACATTCTGATCGCCATATGTCAAATTTTATTAAATACACTAAGATCAACTAAAATTATAAAAAATAATTTAATCATCTTACAATTATGTCATAGTAGTTGTGGATAAGTTTCGATAGGTTTGGTTAAATTTAACTTGAAATTACATTTGAGTTATACTCAATCATAATATAATATTACATAATGGTAATGGTACCACTAAGTAAATGTTGGTATGATCTATATCCACTTTCTACTGACCATAAGTAATGGTACCATCCTAAACCAAGCAGTAGTATCTCCTAGAACTATATTACTAAAATCATATAAAAATAAAAGAAAATTAAGAAAAGTGATGCTAAACATATTAGAATCATTTAATGATAGTTATATAGAAGTTTGGATAAGTTTGGTAAAATTTTCTTAAGTTACACTCATGTTATACTCGACTACACTAGATCATAAATTTAAAATATAAGTCCCTATTTGGATAATTAATCATCTTAAAATTAAAAGAAAAAGAAAAAGTGGTACTAAAGATATTGAAATCATATTAGGATATTTATATATGAGTTTTGATAGGTTTGATAAAAAAAAATTTTAGTTACGCTCATATTACACTAATGTTGCACTCGAGTTGCACTCAATTATAGATTCCAAACATAAATATCATATTTTGATAATTAATTATTTAAAATTAAATAAATTATAAATAAATGATACTAAATATACTAGAATCATATTAATATAGTTATAAAGAAGTTTTGATAGGTTTGATGTAAATTTTTTGAGTTATACTTAGGTAACACTCGATAATAGATTTAACAAAAATACTTTATTTAAACAATTAGTCATCCTAAATTCAAAGACAATTAAGAAAAATAATATTAAACTTATTAGAGTAATATTATGATAGTTATATAGAAATTTGGATAGATTTAAGAAAAATTAATTGAGTTATATTCGTTCATAGATTCAATCCAAAACACTATATTTGGAAAACAAAGCTAACTAAATTCACACACAAATACAAACAATCACAACCACATATAAATCACAATTGAAACACTTGTTCAATAATCACAAACCAAACACATGGAAGTAATTCACAATAACATCAATCAGATTACCAAGTTGATATCATATTGTCAAACAATTTGTATAATATTATAGGCCATCATCATACATTTCGCCACTTAACTCTAATATTCCAAAATCTTTTAGGCAACTTTCTTTTCCTTAAAAAATATGAGTTATGTTTTAAAGTTTGATATATTTTCTGTTTAGACAAAATATGGACTAGCAATGGAGTAGACCTTGATAATCCTTAACACACTATGGAAGCTAATTGATCATTAATGGATCCAAATGAACAATTCTCCTTGGGATCACAAGATGATCAAGTCCATAATCTTTGAGTATCTTTTATAATCTTTTAATATTATTTTTTTCTTTTTACACTCCACATTCTTGATTCTCACTAGCATATTTGTCATATAAATAGTTTAATATTTTAAATAAATAATATATTTTAAATATAAATAGAAAATATTAAATTATTATACCTTGCTATTCTCAATCAATAGTAGTTGAGACTCAATAACTATCAGGATGAGTGCTTGACATACCTCTATAACATACATATACAACAATAACAATTATAAAGAACATGTCCATATCTCTAAATGAACTCTTAAATCGATAATTACCTTATTCTTAATTATCGACTACAACCTTAAGTCAATAATATTCTAGTTACTAACGCTCACTCGACCTCATCTCTACAATCGCAAATGATCAGGATAATAGGATAGCTTAAAAATATCAACATACTCGCATAACCATACTTATAAAAAAACTAGCAAAATTAAGAATAAAAATTAATCTATATTAGATTGTTTATATGTGTGTAGAAAAATAAGATTCGACTTACTATTAAAAATGATACACAACCTCTCATATATTTAATCATCTTGGTGCTATCCTCATACTTCAACTTCTTTATACAAGCACTAACAATGTGAATCTTAATGACAATGTAAGAATAGACGACCATCACTCAATTGTAATTTATCAATAAATCTAAATCATCAACATAAAATGGTAACACAAGGGATGAGTATAGTTTATTTGACAAAATAAAATACAAACAAAAAATATACAATTGACAAAAGTCAATATCATCATCACTAGACACCAATCTACACATTAGATATTCTATATTTTGTCTAGTATAAAATTGATCTTTAAAGTATTTCTTAAACATATAACCTAAATATGTTGCTTTGATATCTATGACTTGTTTACGATAAGAAACCCTCAAAACTAGAGAAATATTACTCTGACCTAAATTCAACTAAAACACTACCAAAATTAAAATTGAATCTCTCTCTTAATGTTGTAAAATAATATATAAAAATAATAATATGTAAGAATGTTAGGAATATTTGCTATATAACAAAAAGGTATCCTCCTAAGAATATGAAGATGATACAACATATGAGAAATAGATATCATGTGCTAGTCATAGGTACCCTGTAAGCTAATCATGTGAGTGATAACACATATGAAATGACATACAGTCTTTTTACTTATTATTATTATGATATTTTCTCACTTTATATTGTTTGATGCATAAATATATTGTGATGTCCATGGATCTGTGTAATGGGAATCAGATCGTGATGAAATCATGATAACGAAATCGATTCACTTTTAAACACAGACCTTAAATAATTCTGATCATAGATTACTCGAGAGAAATATCGAGATAACCAAACATACTGGTATGTTGTATACATGTCTATATGATAGAGGCAACTGGTCTCATAGCTGCTCGTGTGGGGACACTAGGGCTACAGTGCAGATGCTCATTGGAGAATAAGTTCACTGATTGATCCGCTCACGGAATGCTTGATAGTTGATGATATCTTGTTATCAGACAGTGATTCTATCATCCCAATGGTGTACCTAGTCCTTAAACTTGAGACATCAAAGATGTCCTAAGTACTATACTCTTTGATACCAGACTTATAGGTTTGGAAAATTCAGATCTAGCATAGTCAATTATATAGAGTGGTAGCCATCCTTAGAGAGTTATTGAGTATCGATAGAGGATCATCCACTCTTAATATCATGACAGGAATATCTCATATATTCTTGCTTAGATAAATCATTGACCAAGGTCATTCAGATTGAGAGAAAAAAAATTCTCTAGGAGAATCAGATTAGAGCAAGACTAGATGAGAAACCATATAGGTCTGACAGCACTATGCTTGATATATAGTCTCTGGGATATTATATGGATGAGGGACTACAAGTATATGGTAACTGAGGACAGATGGGTCCAAAGGATTGGATTTTCCTATATCGTATGGGGACTACGGCATAGTGGCCTAGTATGTCCACAGTCAATAAGCCAAGTGAATTATTATATGGATAATAATTCACTAAGCTAGAAGGAGTTCTGACATGTATAACTCACGATCAGCTCGATATTGAGCCTAGAGGGTCACATATATATGGTATGTGTTACGACGAGTAAAGATTCAGATATAAGATATCCGTTTGAGCCTTTATTTTATTGGATATCCAATAAGCCTCTAAATTATTGGATCCTATGGATAGAGATCCAATAAGAGCCAATAAGAGATTATTGGATAGAGATCTACTAATCTAAGAGGCTTGGGTAGTTGGATGAAGATCCAATACTTAATAGAGCATGATCCATTAGGGTTAAGTTGATAGGGGGCCTCTATAAATATGAGAAAACCAAAGGGCCATAGGTAAGGTTTTTTTGCTACCACCTCCTATTCTTTTTCCCCTTCTCCTCCTTAGCTAATAGCCCTGGATTGGGGTATACTGATAGTAAGAAGGGCTGGCCCTTTCTTGAGTGCGTGATGTGCACAGCAAGGAGATTTGAGCAGTGATTTGAGGAGCATCGTCGTAGCCCCTACCATGTAGATCACTGCTATAGAGGAGGGCATTTGAACTCCTTCATTCAATCCTATAGATCTGCAAGAATTTAGGGATATACAATCTCCCTTGGTAATTCTCTTATACGTAGTTTTTTGGTTTCGTGGGTTTTTACACACCAACTTTTGCACGACGATAAAAAACCTTTTTACTACAAGAAATGTGTTTTTGTTTCTGTTCTTCTATTACACATATGATGTCATCATAAATTCCCAAATATCATGTGACCTTGACTCCTATCACTCGATTCATAGATAAAATACCTAAAATGAATGATATAACAACAATCATTAACTAAAATGATCAATGTAACAATTATCATTAATTATATATTATGGAGGGGATAGTGTAGTAGTTGAGGTAGCATGTGGTGGTGAACAAGCGGGTGAAGATGGAGGAATTAGTGATTCAAACATCTTCCACTTTACATTTAAAAAATGAATTTAATTGTATATAATTTAATAATAATTAATATAAATTATAAAATTATGATATATATTACTTATAGTAGCCACTTGATATGCTTCTTATCCCTAAGTAGAAGGGATCTACATAGTGACATCATTCTATTTATATATAAAATTAAATATTATAAATATGAGATATATATTTAAAGTTTAAGCAAATATAGAAAAACCAAAGAAAATAATTTGTATAAATATTTAATATTTATAAATTATTTTCACCTAGAAAAAAAAATAGTGGGTGTTTACCCAATTTCATCAATTAAGATAAGAATTAGAAACCCTCTAAAATAATTATACAAACACTAAAACAAGGTTTGAGAAATATTACTTCTTCTAAGAGAAAACTATATTTACAATTTCACACTTGATTGTAATTAAAAAAATGAATTAATCAACTCAAAACTCACCATGAACATTAAAAATATCAATAATAATCCTAGAAGGTGTTGCAAATATAACTATGCTTCTCTTAAATGCCTCAACTAAGCTTAGTGAGTCAGACCCAAGATTTTGACATCTTAACAATAAAAAGTTCACCAACAAAGATCTTTTAGTTTTAGAACATCAATCTCTCCTCTCCTTGTTTCATCAAAAACTAACAAAACCCTTATGTTATGTCAAAACTATAAATATCAATAATTAGTGAACAATCAATCGTTTTTATCATATAAACATGAAAACCTCTTACGACTCTCACAATGCTAATAGGATTAGTGCACATACTTCAGATATTAATGAAAAAAATTAATTTGAAAGAATATTACTATTTTAAAAAAAAAATATAAGTTTACCTCTAGAGAGAGGAGTCGTTTTCTTTTAAAAAAAGATAAGTTTACCTCTAGAGAGAGAAGTCATTGCTGATAAAGATATTATCATTAATAGCTGGAGAGGAGATGTGCAAACATCATATGGGAGTAGAGGAATTCGGCACCACTAAAGATGGGAGAATGTCGCTACCATTCATAAAATACCTAAGAAAAGTAGAGAATTTTGTTATCATCATTCATTACTAGAGAGTAGAGGAGTTTATTGTTAGCAAAGAAAGAGAGATGTCGCTACCATAGAGGAGCAGAAGAGAGAGAGGAGTGTTGGTCGTTGCTGATTACACTAGGGCTATACTGGTTCGGTGTAACCCTTGTGTAAACTCTTTATCTTTTGATTCACACTTAACTTGACTTGATTAACTTCATAAGATCCGACCTGAATCCATTTGATCCGGACTACAATCATACTGGACCAAACCAACTCTTGGATCAATCGGGTTTAAATCAAGTTGTCTGATTTAATAAAAAGGGTCAATCGAATTTTGAGATTATTTTTAATATTTTAAATAAAATAGGTGCCCTAGGTAAAAAAATAAACATCGGAGTGCCATCTAGTAAAACCTCGTAGGTTTGTTAGGTAAATTACTATTATTATTATTATTATATCCTTTTATTATAGTTTGGTAACTTTGGGTCCGGGTTCGGGCTTTAACTAAATAGACCCGGATCCAGATTCTCCGTGGGCGTTGTATGTATAGATCCACGGGAACGGAATGGATCGGACCCGACCCGACTAAAGAAATGGTGGTGGTCGCGATGTGCTGCTTCCGTGCCATTCGTGCGGATAACGGAAGCGAAAAATGTGAGCGCGTGGCGTCGCCTTTTCCTCCGCGTTACTTCTCCCTCTTTCGTGGCTTCGATAGCCATGGCGTCTCTCGCTCTCCAACAGCACCTCCTCTGCTGCCCGAAGTCCAACACCTGGTCTGCGCCCAAAACCCCTCTCAGATCCCGACGGACTCGTCTCCTCCCCGTCGCCTCCTCCTCCTCCTCGTCCTCCTCCTCCCCCCCGTCTCCTCCCTCTCCGGAGACCGCGACGCAGACGGCGGAGTCGTGTGTCAACCTCGGCCTTTCTTTCTTCTCCAAGGGACGGGTGCGTGTCTCATTGCCAAATCCCTCGGTGCTTCTTGTGTTATAAAAGTAGCAACTGGGGATCTTGCTTTCCTAAATCTTTGTCTTAGTGTCAAGAAATCACAAAAGGATGATATTTGCATCGATGCATCTGAATCTTTCTTTTGGTTTCAAGAACTCAGTCTGTCGACCTGTCAGTTCTTCACCTTCCCTCTAATGCAAATGAGTGACCTTCCCATTGATGCATGTCACTTACTAGTACTAATTAGACTCATTTCATGGCGCACTATATACAGCAAGCAACTGAATTGATCCATCATGTATGGTACTGGTTAGTCCTGGTACACTGTTAAAGATTCCTGTTGTTTCCTTGTCAAATTCATGATGGAACATAGTGTGCACAATGGATTAGTACGATCGTGACTGTTGCAAAGAGATCTATTACATGAATTTGCAACATAAGCCAAACAAAAACACGAAGTTTTCAGATACTGTTTCTAGCAACCCAAAGATTGCCATCTATTTAGCAAGCAGATGTGTTTGTTGCTGAGGGTACGGAAATGATGAACCAATACGACAATCATGTTGCTGAAATAGGCTAATTATGTTGAAGGGATTAATCGTATTGTGTGATCAACAGAGGAAGGAAAGACTTCTTTCGTTTGGAATGAAAAATGATCGAAAAGAGCTGTCAATATGAAAATAAGGGAAGGGGACCGAAAACAGTGCTACTAGAAAAGTGTACTGAAAGCTCCGAAATATTTATGGAAAGGCAGAAATAAAAGAGAAAATCTGTGGCAGCATAATTCCTTGAACTGAACACCATACTTTGATTGTACATAGTTCATCTGGAGGCTTGGTCTCTTCATCAAAACATCATGACAAGGGCCATGTGTACTGATCTTAAACATATGCCCTATGGTTGTCTTTTGAGGTGAATAATGCCCTTGCAAAATTCTATCACATAAAAAGAAGAGGATGGGTTTCTACTGAAAATGTTACAGTCTCAAGATGCATTAATTTATGTCAGGAAAGAGAGGACTAGACAAGTTACCTAGGAGGAACATGTATATGCTATATTGTGCTACTCCTTCATTCAAATGCTTTTCTTTCAAATTGTATCTATGTGCTTGTTCCATAATAATCTTACCTTCTTTTCTTTTCATCATTGCTGTAATAAGGAATCTGGCTTAAAGTCTACTGTTGGTTATACCTTCTTTTCTTTTCATCATTTCATCATATTCTTACATCTTTATCTCACATTTCCATGTACATGACTGAAAATGTGATAGGTGAAAGAAGCTCTTGTGCAGTTTGAGAATGCCCTTTCTTTAAATCCAAATCCTATGGAAGCTCAAGCAGCACTGTACAACAAAGCTTGCTGCCATGCATACAAGTAAAAAATCTCTATCCTCTGCTAGAATGTTTAGATATATGGAAATCAAATATAATTGTGCCTTTGGTGCTGCATGTAGATATGGAGTTTCCTTATCTTCTAGGGATTAAGCCTTCATGGTTGGAAAAATTTTCAGGGCAAGTAATTAATTAATACTATTTGCTCATTTTTTGCGATAAGTAGGGATCCTATTGAGGGGTAAATCTTGAAATTTGGGAAGTCAATCTGTTGTCTTTTCAAAAGCTCTTCAATGGATAAACTATATGTCAGTTAAGAAATTTGTTTACTTTCTCCTATTATAACCTAATGCTTGAGAGAGCAAATGACATGGTAATGCACTCACAAGATTTTTTTAAAATGTTAAACAATAGAGCTATAATTTATTGGGAAGGTTTAATATTTAGGTGATACAAGCTTTTTGAACTTTGTTATAAATCCTGCATTCCATCATTTGTATCATTTGATATGTCACATTGGTATATTACAATGATGTCAGCCTTATACATCATCATAATAGTAAAGGAGCTAATAAACAGGACTACAGAATCCCAATTAAGATGAGGATGAACTAAAAACTTCTTCTGGTTCCAGTTTGATTGTTATAGTTCAGTGGGGTATTTAAAATAGATTGTACAAAATAACTATGGAATTGAGGACAGCGGAGGTTGTAGCTTTCAAGATTCATCTAGAGTTGCCCTTGAGTGTGAAATCAAGTTGGTGTTTTATTTAAATATTTGACTGTCAAAAAAGTGATTTCATGAAATGATGGATTTGTCTAGGTGAGAGGTGCACAAGGGATAATTAACTCTATTGGCGCTTTTTCTATTATGTTGCAATCAGTATTAATGAGGTTGATAAATAGGACACTGGATGCTTGATTTGTGCTTAGCAATTCAGGCACCAAGAACCAACTTCTTTTGCTAAGTGTTTGTTGTCCAGTTTTCTGCTGGATGATTTTAAGCTGTGTTCTTCTGTTAGTAAGTCCTGAAACTATGAAATGATGTAATTAATGTCTAGCATTTTATTTGATATGTTAGATGGCCTAGAGAAATCTTTTATGGTTTTGAGATACAATGCAGGCATCTAATTTACTATTTCTCCATAATTTAGTTTCCTTGTTTGATTTTTTTCTGGGTAGTAAAATGCCTGTCATCATTTGGAAGAAATAGGATCTATTGTATGCTAGCTTTCTTCCCCTTGCTTGTCTTTTTTCCATTTTCTTGCTTTCTTTGTGGGTTTTTTTCTTTTTCTTAGGTGATTTTTGTTTAAAATTTTGTTCTCGTTTTAGAGGTGAAGGAAAGCAAGCAGCAGAATGTTTGCGAGCTGCTTTGCGAGATTACAATCTCAAATTCAGCACTATTCTGAATGATCCTGACTTAGCCTCATTCAGAGCTTTACCAGAATTTAAACAACTGCAAGAAGAGGTTGTCCATCTGTTCAGTTTGCATTTTCATGGGTACCTAAGTTCTTATTTTGATTCAGGCTATTTTTCCATGCTATGGAAACAAATTTTTTTTCCTCTCATGCTTTTGTAGGCCAGGCTGGGAGGTGAAGACATAGGATATGGATTTCGAAGAGATCTCAAACTCATTAGTGAAGTTCAAGCACCATTTCGTGGTGTGAGAAGATTCTTTTATGTGGCTTTTTCTGCTGCAGCTGGGATTTCTATGTTTTTTACAGTTCCCAGACTCATACGTGCAATCAATGGTGGTGATGGTGCTCCTGATCTTTGGGAGACTGCTGGAAATGCTGCCATCAACGTTGGCGGTAAATGATTATAGCATATATACCATGAAGACAATTTTGTTTAATCAAATTGGCGCCTTCAATTCTTGAAAGTGCACTTCGTTGGTATTTGGAAATCACTTATTTAAATTGATCAAGCTTTTGAATCAGCACTCTGTAGGCATTGTTGTTCTTGTGGTGTTGTTCATCTGGGACAACAAGAAGGAAGAGGAACAGCTTGCTCAAATATCACGTGATGAAACTCTCTCAAGATTGCCTGTGCGTCTTTCAACTAATCGGATTGTTGAACTTGTGCAGCTTCGGGACACTTGTAGGCCGGTTAGTGTCACTTTTCTGCTATGTTAGATGCCATTTGTT
Organism: Musa itinerans; assembly: GCA_001649415.1. NCBI lineage: Eukaryota > Viridiplantae > Streptophyta > Magnoliopsida > Zingiberales > Musaceae > Musa > Musa itinerans. The sequence continues at coordinate 314,084 of LVTN01000097.1, read as the reverse complement.
CAGGAGACTAATTGCATTCTTTTGTATGTACATTGTATGAGATGAAGTTAGTTTTTATTGTTTTGGAAACCATTTTTGTTTCTTCAATTTTTCTTCACTTACAAATTTTACAAGAAACTTGGAGGTCTTATATGAACAATACTTTAGGTAATTTTGGCAGGGAAGAAGGAGACTGTTTCAAGAGCAATGGAGAAGGCTGAAAGGTTCCGAACTGAACTGCTTAAGCGAGGTGTTCTTCTGATTCCTGTTATCTGGGGTGATTATAGCAAGGCTTCCGTTGAGAAAAAGGGCTTTGGTGTTCCTGCAAAATCTGCTTCATCTCTTCCTTCAATTGGGGTCAGATTTATTTGTTTGTCTATTTAAATGCAAAAATGTGTGGCTTGGTCGGTAAAATGCATAAAATGGACCTTTGAGTTGCTCTTATGGGATGTCTTCTGCACTTATATATACATATGTAATTACACCTGAAGTAGTTTTCAAGTAGCAAAGACCAATTTACTTTCTCTGGGAACTCATCATAGGCCATGGGAACTGGTCCATTAATGTTCTTTTGGGTTTTTTGGTTATTCAATTAGGAGTTTGTTTGCTATCTATTTGTTCCTCTTTCTTTTATTCTTTGGCATTGGCTTCAGCTAGAGTTAGGTTCAAATGGGGTTGAAATTACACCATAACAGAATCTTTTTTGAGTTTAAATCAATTTTGGGTATTGTTGCTACATTTTTGTTAGTTTATGAGTCAAAGAACAGGAATTTTGACATCCTGGCCCAGTAGACCTATTGAATCTGTAGCTCAAATATAATGGGTCTACATCCATGTGGTTCAAAATGCTCAAGCTCAACTACTAACAGTACTAATTTTATTCAACTTCAACTGTCTATGTGGAAATATTGTGGTCTTAAAATCTTCCCCAAATTAAATGTTTGACATCCTTGTCAAGAGTCCAAAACATCTGAGATTCTAATGGGAGTCTAACCCAAAGAAATTCACATTTCAGTCTACATAAAGTAACCCCCATCTTGTCATGTGTCAGCCCACCCAGAGAAGCCTGAAGTTACTTTAAGATCAATCATCATGTTCTAGCCCGATAGACTAACCTAGTAACTACGATGTAACAGCATTAGAACCATGTGAGCCAAAATCCTTGAGTCTTAGTTGTTAGTTTTAAAGTCATCTATCTCTAAACATATAATAACCTAGTCCATAGTGATGTGGGACTACTGGAACATACAGTCTTCACTAGTCAAAAGCTTGATGTCAATGAATCTGGCCCGATCCAAAATTCACCTTTAGGGTTCTGATATTAGTCTGCCCAAAGATGTCCCCATCTTGCTGATCCAACAGGCCAACTCTCTTTATGGGATCATCGGGTCATCATGCTTCCAAATTTGGGTAAAGAATCTAGCTAATGTAAATTGTTAGTTGTTAGCTTGATCACAGATGTAGTAGGAATGTAGATGTGAGTCTATCTACTAGTCACCTAAGGTATTCTCATGTCATACCATGAAAATTAATCAACAGAAGATGCTCAGGTATTCTCATGTCATACCATGTTCTTTGTGTTGTCTTCCTGATAATCTCTCAACCTTTTTTCCTCCTATATGTTTGCAAATGTGTATGTATAAGGTATATGCTAAATATAGTAACTTATACTGTTCAGACAGAATATGTTTAGCTATACTAGCATCATTGATGTTATTGCCATAAAATACAATTGCATTTTGGTAGGATGATTTTGAACAACGAGCTCAATCCATAACTGCAAAGTCACGATTGAAAGCTGAGGTGCGCTTCAAGGCTGAGATAGTATCTCCTTATGAATGGGAAAGGTAAGTGAAATTGACTCTTAATGTATTCTTTCAAGTTGGTTTACATATTTAAAATATAATTTTCAAAATTTTAGCGACAGTTACTTGTACTTGATCCTAGCCACATGTTCTCATAACTATCTAATATACAAATTGCTCATTTATATATTTTCAAACCCAAACATTATTTAGCTACCTCCTACATGTTTTGCTTGATGCATTGGATTTAATTCATATAATAAATACATCCTCAACACTCTCATAATCATTTTTTCATGGGTCCAGACCTCTCTGATGGCTTTTTGCAGACCTCAACATATATGAATTTTGCACTAATAAATTTGAATATAATATGAATATTCCTTGGCAAGCTCAGTAGTGGCTGAAGGAGATAAAGGAATGCGATCTGATTATTCCTTTGCATTTCAGCATTCAACTCAGCAACTGTTGTATGTGATAGATAATTAAGAGAGATAGAGAACAAACTTGATGAGATTTGAAGAAAAAAATATTGGAAATTAAGCGAGAGATCTTTCACCTGTGCAATGTGTACAGAATTTAAATCTTTAGCCAGAGAATTCTCTTTAAGATAATTTTTCAGTACTATTTTACCCCTATCATGTCTTTGGATCATCACAGTATAAAGTCAAACCATCTGAGCTAAACCAACACAAAAGTGCTATTATTGCGAAAATTATAATTTACAACTAAAGTAATGGCAAAAACCAGCTAAAATTCACAAAATTAGACAAACATGATTCTTTCTCTGTCTCAAATTGACCTAGCCCTGCACTTGTTCAAACTTGGGATTTTGTTCGTACTTACTAGTTAGTACCCCTTGATTAAGGCCAACTGTCTCATTTCTTTTATCTTATAGATTGTAAATCTCTCTATGTATTTCTTAATCCTGTCACAATAATCAATAGATCTACGAGAATATTTCCTTTTTTTTTACCCGTACCGGCAAAACTGGGCCCAGTTCTCACTTCCAAGTTTAAGCGGCCATACAAGTTGATATTTTTTGCTATCTGATCACTTATCTCAACCACCGACAAGCTTTCACTTGTATTTGTTCATCATTTCTATTTTTTTATATCTTGCTCAATTTCTTGTTTAAGCTTAATGAATAAATGAGCCACCTGAAAGAATTAGCTGAAGAAGTCTTGTGCTGGATGCATTTTCATGTTGTTTTTGTAGTAAAAGTATAAGAAAACATGTAGTAGTCCATTTCTTGATTCTTTTAAAATTTGTCCAAAGTATAGCTTTAATCATGTGTGTGATGTTCAGATGGATACGTGATCAGCAAAAGTCCGAAGGAGTCCTTGATCCCGGTGATGATGTTTTCATAATTCTGCGTCTAGATGGACGTGTTCGAAAGTCGGGGAAGGTATAGTTTCTTTAGCAAAACTAGAATTTTTTGCTCGATCCAGTCATAAAGTTCATCCTTTTTTATGACTGGAAAGTAGCTCATCGCTGCTGAATTAGCTAAACTAGGGAAGATGAAATGCGTATCTCTGTGAACCGACAACAACATGACACAGTAAAATTTTTGAAACCTGTATAAAGAGCAAGTTATACTTCATTGTTCATATTCTTGGAGTATTCTACTACCGCCTTACTGTATTTTTCATACCCAGGGCATGCCGGATTGGCAAGAGATCGTGAAGGAGTTGCCACCAATGGAAGCTTTGCTGAGCAAACTAGAAAGATGAGCGGTGTTTAGTGAACCCATGTGCATGATGGAGTAAGATGCCTCTTCCTTTATTCTGTGCTAATAGCATAATATATGCGGAATATTGATGCAGAAAAAAACATGCTTGGCCACAATTAACTCTGCTTTCTTCAATTTTTGTTCATATTGTTTGGGGGATAAATCGATGAGAATGAATTAATATATATCAATGCGTAGCTGATACCATCTTTTGCATGCTTTGTCTGAGATTTGCTTCCTTGCGGGTCAAAATTATCCAGTAAAGCTAAGACTTTTGCCTACTGGTTTTTCTCTTTTTTCGTTTCAAGAAACAAATTTAGTTGTGTAACTTAAAGCATTTTTCTGGTGAACTCATCACTATTTTGACTCGATCGACCGATAATATGATTTTATTTGGGCTCACAAGTTGAGCCCATGTGATTAACCCTACCCCCTGTGGGTCTAATTGGGTTTAAGAGGTTTAAGTCAAAGTGTATATATAATAATAGCAATATGTTTTAAGCCCAACAACTTGAATCGATCGGATTCAATTTTCTTTATGGATCTTAGGATTGAGGGATCTGATCATAATACTATGGTCATTGCCGACGATGCGACCACTCTGGTCTGTGAGAACTAATTCTTGCTCGGCCTAAGATCTTTATGAGGTTTTGACTTTTTGACTCAATTAATGTAAAACTCAATGTGGTAATACGATGAATGACAACGTGGAACTAACTAAATGTGGTAAAATAGTTTCATCACTTTTTCTATATGAATCTAGCTAACTTAGATGGTGATCCTTTGGAGAGGCTTTTATTTTCTTTAGACTTCATTTATTTATTATCTTTTATTATTTTCATCACTTTTTTCTTTTCACTCTTCATTTTTGTTCTTTCTTTCTTTTTTATCTTTTCATCACTTTTCACTCTTCCCTTTTCCTTACGTACGAATATTTTGGAGAACCGACGGCATCTATGTGGTGGCTGTGAGTGGGCTTCCTCTTAAATACCGTCGTCCTCCTGTTTCATATTCATACTTCATGCGTGAACGCCATTTCCAAAGCTCGAGGAATCCATGGCCAGGTCCAGAAAGAGGAGAACACACGAGGACAAAAGAGCTTGTTATCACTGCATTCATTGCCGTGGGAGTGATCCAATTAAAAAGGACTTTCTCACGGGAGAGGCTCCATGAGAACATAAAGAAGGCCAAATGCGATCCCACCAACACTACCGTTTCCTTCACTTAGCGCATTCTCTTTTGTCTTCTTATATGCTGTGCACATTCTGAGGGGGGGGGTGGGGGGGGGGGGGGGGGGAAGAAACACACTTTTGTCTCGTTCGCTACGCACATTCTGATGACAACAAGACGGAGGACGGAGGAATGAGAGATGAGATACAGAGCTAATCTCAAAACATAGTGCGGCGCAGTCTGCTTCGAGTAAACTATACTGCCCGTTTGTTTGTTTGTTACCTGTAATATAGCAAATAAGATAGGGAAAGATAAATGTAGTAAAAAAGAATTTTAGTTAAAAGAAATGCTTCAAGTCATTTCACTTCAATGAATTTTAGATAGCCAAACACTTGTGCACTGACTAATAATATCAAAAAAAAAAAAATTTAAGCCTAGCGAATAACTACATCTATCTTTATATTCGCATGGACTTGTAAAGATCATGTCACGAACGATCCAAAATAATGAGATAAAGAGTTTAGTTGGATTTAATTGAAACGAGAAAAACCCAATTAATCTCATGTATTATAATAAATAATAATAATGATGATGATGATGATGAGAAGGTTTTAGATCAACCAAAGACCTCCCAAATTCCTCATGCGTAGTTAATTTGAATAGAGAGGGATAAAAAAACAAAGAAAAGAAAAGACAGTACTAAACCAAACCCATAACGCTGGACCGATCCAATCAAACAATTGACCGATATGTTGAAGCCTAAGCTAGTCCGTGACACATGCTGTCATCCCCGATTGGTCAACAACATGCTTTGAATGTTCATCCATCCTTTGAAGACAACCTTTTCTATCAATTATCACCGACTAGGACCACAATTTTATGACTTTTTTAACAACATTCATGCGACACTACTTTCCTCTCGATTATAACATAGATTCCTAGAAACGATAAAAAAAATAATGTTCCGAGTTGATAATAGACTTCGCCTTTTTCATTCTTGATGTTGATGTGAGACCAAACCGATACGCCGTCGTCTAATTTATTATCGTCATCGATGACGAATCTAGCTGGGAATCGCGTCTAGTGATCCAGAGAAATCGATAATATATCTTGATGATCCCAATGCATCATCTCGTCTTCCTCGTCGTCTTCGTCATCGTCGTGGAACCCACGCCGTGTGGAGCTCGACGCTTCCTTCCTTTCTCTGCCGCACGAGGAGACGCCGTCCTCGGTTCGTTCACGTCGGCTTCATGGCCGTCCTCGCCGCTTGTTTGCTTCGCCCCTTCGCCGATGTGAGGTAACGATACCTTGAAAACGATTAATCACCTTCGAATCTTATGGACAGAATTAACACAGTTTGCAAGATAGATATATATAGAGTATGATATATTATGGTGTATTCAGTTAAGCTTAACGAATTAAGATGGTATAAACTTAATATAGATGGAATCTACGGTCACTCTTCCGAGTTATATTTGTGCAAAGTTAATAAATTTATCATTATTGATAAATCAAAACTCAAAAAATATCGTTGATATCTTGGTCAGTCCGATGTGAACCAAACTCATATAAATAGAGTTATTGGAGGTATGTTTGAAATAGAAACATTGAACTTCTTAGGTGTTATCTGTATGAATATCGAGATCAAAAGAAGTTTTTCGTTTCATTCTCTCGAAACGATCTAAACTCATATAGATAAAGTTATTTAAAGTGTTTTTGAGATGAAAACATTGAGCTACTTAAATGTTATTTGTACGAAGATCGAGATCGAAAGAGGTTTTTCGTTTCATTCCCTCAAAACACAACGCTCTTGTAACTCGAGGTTTACAAGTGCGAATGCTAATAGTCCCAAATTTTTTTATTTTTATATGTTAAAAACGAGCTTTTATACCCGATAGTAATAGAGAGAAAAAAGAAACTTATGATTTTTTTTATTATAAATAACAAGAAGAAGGTTTATTGTTGTTTTTCTAATCATAAATAGCGAGAAGAAAACTTAAGATTATCTTAGATTTTCAAAATAGATAGAATTATATCTTTGGGCATGATGTATCGGATGATGATTAATCGACAATATATCTTCTATCAATATGAAATTCAATAAGCATGACATATCAATAACCAAAGATGTTATTTTTTTAATTAAATCAATAATTATAAGGGTAACATTATATAAAATAATTTTCTCATGTGTATTTTAAACATTTATAAAAATGAATGGTTTTGACATATAAGTCGATAGATGAGGAGGCGGTCGAGATTTCAAAGTGTATTCAGAATGTATTAAAGAGTACAAAATTCGCTATGAAATATCGAAGCTAATCAATGTGTTGTTTGGCTGGTTTCCTTTTTTGGTAAATACTTTTGTATTAATTAAGAGCACCGGTTGCATTTTTTAAAAAAATTAAAAGAAAATTTTTAATGATACATTAATCAATTCAGATATTTTAAAATAGACGAACATTTATTATATTAAACAGTTAAAGTAATCAACCTTCATTTTATCTCGGTAATTAAGAACTAAGGATGCTTGTTAATAGGTTGACATCCGAACACGTCCTACGAGGATATGGTTCTCACACGACATTATTATCGACCGCAACGCAACGACAAAGCCTTAAATCGCGCACCTAACGTACGTTGGCTATATATATATATATATGTTATATAGGAGGACATGAGAAGCATGATTGCTATATAATTTTCCCGATCGCGATGGTTAAGTCGCAGCGAAGCAATCGCGCGCAGCGGCTGTCAAAGCCACGTCACGTTGGTGTTCTGTCAGACTTGTCTAAATGGTCACATTAAAATCACGGACATCAACAGCTGTACTATGAAATCAAAGGCAAGTGCATGATGGGGAAGCAGCTTTAGGCTATGGCGGACAAAATTATTGGAATCTTTTCTCCATCGGGACGCTGAAACCAGCGACGTGATCCCAAGATATCACGTTAATCTTATGTATACGGATCGAGGTTCATGTGATTGTTATTTTTTTAAAATATTTTATTATTTTTTTTGATGATAAAGAGAGAGAGAGAGAGAGAGAGAGAGAGAGAGAGAGCGATTAAGTCACGTCGTCTTCGTTATTTATTTTTTATAAGAAAATAAAATATCTATAAAAAAAAAATAGAGGTGGCATCACCCTGACAATTTCGAAGGATAATTTAACTATCTGACAACATTGATTTTAGTAAAATACATGTGCATCAAAAAAGTTTGTGATAGATGCCTCTACCAATTATTTTAGAAAGTTTTGATTGACACTTTTCAAATCAACCAAAAGCTTTCCTCTCCTCTTTTTTTTTTTTTTTTTTGACTGATTTTTTCTGACAATTTTTGTGGCTGGTTATAAAAAGGAGGCCTTTGTGATAAGTTGTGGTCAGAAAAAGTGTTTTGTCTCCTCACCCCCAAAACTAAAAAGTCAAATGGAATAAAAATATTAAATACAACACATTTTTTTTCTGCAAATGAAAGTGAAAAATATTTTGAAAATACTCAAAGATATTATTACTTTAATAATAATAAATATTATATATTTTCAATGTTTGTATTCCTAGCGGTCAAAAGGGAAAGAAATTGAATATATATATATATGTTTTTAATTTTAGATATATTATATTTTGTCCAAAGATTAGTAAGTAGTACAGCAGTGCAATTAACAGATCGAACCGTTTGATATCCACCGTGTAACCGAATCCTGACACGATAGACTGTCTTAAAACCCCATATATATATATATATATATAGAGAGAGAGAGAGAGAGAGAGAGAGAGAGAGAGAGACACAAGAAGACACGCATAGACAAAGACC
>LVTN01000097.1:276485-303578 GCA_001649415.1 Musa itinerans | reverse complement strand
TATATATATATATATATATAGATAAAAAATCAATAGTAAGTTAACACAAATGAAATTCCTCTTGGCAGTAATCTCTAAGAATACAATAACTAACGATCTTCGGCAGATTACTTCATTAGAATATGATGTCAATAATTGCCGTTTGTGATGGTGCCCCTCCCCTTCATGAATAGTCAACCCGTCCCTTTGGGCTAATAGTTTTCTATTTTTTTTATTACAAAAATCCTAAAGGGATAATGATTTTATGTGTAACTTTTTTTTTTTTTTTTGTGATGATGAGGATATACAGTGATATATAAAAATCGATAAAGAGATTCACATAAATCAATAAAAAAATTGTTAACGAAGGAGAACGGAATAGTAATAGAGCCGAACGAAACACAATAAATTCATCGAGTTTAGATAAAGATTTTTGAGGCATTGAGCTGGATTAATATTTAATTTATAGCATTTAAAATTAAATTACTGATGCATCAGTTCAAATTGAACTAGTTCTAATTCTATTTTTTTGATTCGATTTAAATATTTTACGTTAGATGAGCTCCAAACTCTACTTTGTTCATTAAAAAAGTGGCAAAGTGTGAAAGCATAAAGAACTTCTGCTGTCCCTTATGTATAATGTGCATGGTTGATTGCAGATCATCGATCGATGTGGCCGGATCACATACTTTAACAATGAGAAATTAGCCACGGAGGACAGTGACAGTGACAGTGACAGTGACAGTGACAATATCTCCCCTCCTTCCAGAAATGCCAGCCATCCTTGTCACGTGCCAACAGGTTTGCTGGTTCATGGTGGCAAGCTAATAGAGTGTTCTCAGCACTTGTCTTTTCTGCATGACAGCCCATTCACCTGCTGGTTTTTCATTTTATTTTTTATTTTTTATTTTTTATTTTGCGGCATTATCTTTGGAAGAGTTTAATCAGCAGTCTCTATCATGGGAGAACCCAAAGACACGAGAATATGTCCTCAACTTTCTCTTTTGTTTTTAATTCTTTTCCTTCAATTATTACTACTTTCCGACATTGACGCATTCCCTTATAAGAGAATACGGAGTATGTGTAATTTTGGGTATTGTAGTTTTACTGGGAATAATATTAAAATTAGGATGTGTTTACAAATACATTTGAAACATGTATTAAGGTCCGATGCATGTTTTAAATATAAATTAATATTTAATATTTTTTAAATCATATTTGATCTATTACAAATACTCAAATATTGATATTACTTTAGTGTAATATTTGCATTCCAGCATTTACAAGATGTTAATATTTTTTTAATTTTAAAATAATAAAAATCTTAAAATTTTCAAATGCTATGACATACTCTAAAATCATAAGATTGTCACTATATAATTGAAACCCTAACTAAAATTTTTAAATTTAGTGAGAAACTAACATGATTTATGCCCTATGTAAGATGAAATTTTATTTATTTATTTTAAAATATTATATTTATTTATATGACTTTTTATTTATTTATTATATATCTGGATCATATAATTTTTTTTTGTGTAAGATTATATACATTCATTTTTTCCTTATTAATATATATATATATATATATTAAATAAATATTTTAAAAAATAAAAAAATATAAAAGGATTTTTAAAATATAATTTTAACTATCAAACACTTGCATACCTAAAATATAGTTTTCATCCATTATTTATCAAATACTTTAAGCATTCTACCACTACACATATTTACTCGAATCTTTTTCTAAGTCCATATTAAAAATATAAATATATTTTCAAATGTACCCTTAAACTTCATGAATAATATAAATGTATCCATATACACTTTTTTCCTAGCAATAATTACGAAAAGGATTTTTTTTTTCCCAAAGAGCAAATAATCGATTCTTTTCCTGGTATTATTTCTGTCATGGTATTGTCCTTTTATTTCCTCAGTTATATTAGACAAACATGTCTTGTGATAGGAAGAATGTGTAGTAGTAGGTCATTGGGAAACCTACAATATTTTCTTAAATATATTATTAAACAAGCATGCCTCGTGATTAGAGTAGCATATGTCTATTGTGTTTGAATCTCAGATTTTGATGATGAAATCAATTGATAAGTGTTTATGTTTTAATCTGCGTTTTGAGTGACGTATGATGCTTCGATCAAGATGAGGCAATTAAAGTAAGAAGAATCATGTTGTACCGAGAGAAAACATGTCAGAAGATTAGACGTCGAGCCGGTGGATCGATTGACGTATTGACAGAAGGCTTCGGGCCATGGATTTGGGCATCGGGCCAAGAAGAGCGGATATTGCGCCAAGGATATCAGAGTTGCGGAGTCAACTGGCCGATTGGGCAATAGTTCGCAAAAGAGGATGATGCGCCAAAGAATCGGACGAAGCGTCGAGGGACCAATGACATGCCGGACAACATGATTAATGATTAGTATTAATTGTCTAGATCAAAGTGTATTTTTACATGTGCAGGATTAACTACGATAGTAAGGCATAAAGCAAAATGAAGTCTCGGAGTCAAGGACGCGATTTCGTTGGGAGTTCGAGAGTTCGTCGGAAGTCTGGACGTTCGTCGGAAGCTCTGCCGAGAAGTCCATGAGCTTGCCAAAGAAGCTCGTCGGAACTCGCTAAGAAGATCGTCGTGAAGTCTAAGAGCTTGCTGGGAGTTCGCCGGAACATTATCGAGAGATCGTCGGAAGTTCGCCGAAAGAAACCAAGACATAGGGACTTGTTTAGCTTAGCAAATGTCTTAGGAATCATAGTTAGAACGTATGTGGGTTTGGATTTAGGCCAACCCAATTAAGGGCCAGTTGGACCCATGTAAGGACTGTGTTGGGTCCAATGAGAGACCCAAACAGTGCCCCAAGAAGTTGCATTGTCGTAGCACAGTCTTCGAGACTGTGTCAGACGGTGGTACCGCTAGTCTGGGCGGTTGTACCGCCCCTGGCAGGGTGTCAGGCGATGGTACCACCCAACACAGCCCCCCAGGCGATGGTACCACCCGTACCCAGGAAATGCGGGATGATATGTTTTTAGGCTCCAAGTTTGAATCAACTTGAAGCCTATAAATACCCCTCTCATCCCTGGTTAAGATACACAAGCACAGAGTATTCAAAAGTGAGAAAACGCTGCTGCAATCTCTTTAGAAATTCCCTTATCCACTCTAAGTTTAAAATTATGTAAAAGAGGAGTGAGTGCTTGTAAGGGTTGTTTCCTAAACCTATAAAAAGGAGAAGAGGGGTGTAAGAAGGAGGTTGATCTTCGCCTATTAAAGGAAGATTGATAGTGGATGCCGACTCGACGGAGGAGGAATCGATGAAGTGGATGTAGGTTACGACGACCGAACATCTCTAAAATCTAGTTTACATTTACTTTGAACAACTTTCTTTTATAGCAAACTGCCTCTCCTCCTTACTGTGCTTTAACTACGTTTACATACGCTTTCAAGCAAACACATTTCGAGATCGACTTTAATCGTACGAAGACTTTACGAAATCGATAATTTTCATTTATGCAATTTACATTACTGCAAATCATTTTAGTCTTCTCTTGCATTTTCATAAAAGCTTTCAAGTTCAAATTCTTTTCGAAACGGATTGAATTAAAATCATTCTCATCAGAATCGATTTTAATCGAAATAAAATTTTTAAAATAATAAAAGTTTTTTACTGTACTAATTCATCCTCTCTCTCTTAATATCGACTCTTGATCATAACACATTGGCTTCGACCCTTTCGATACACTCACAATCGTCATCATCGACAATCTCATTTATTGCCTCCTGAATAGATCTCATATATTCCTGTGTATACAGCTACTGCCCAGGTACGAACTCACACGTTCGCCAGTTGCCACCACTTGTCTCATTCACCAGTAAAAGAAAAACAAAAATCCAATTCAAATAATCAAAATGCACTTCATTTCTTGACATTGGTCTACTTTTCATATTCTCATACTCAAAACAAAATAAGAGAAGAGAGAAAAGAAGGGATGAAAAGGACTTTTCAATCACCCTATGTGGCTCCGGTGAATGAGGTCCAATTCCATTCATCAGATCTACATCAATGGAATATATGATTCCCACACCAGGACATCGGATCTATGTCACTCGGCCGTATTATTTCCTCTCAAGTAGCGCTAGGTTGTCTTTCCATTTCGTCTTGCTATCTAACCCACACGACCCTTATCTGCTAATCTAACAGGAGGAGGAGGAGTCCACATTTGCCGCACCTCTTCATTATAATATTTCTCGGAAGCAGTTCACCTCCCCAAGCATCTCTTCCGGCCACATGCAGCTTCGTCTCTGGTCAACTCCTCCGTCATGTTTCAGGGGTACCCTGTGGTCACGGCTGGCGCATTTCTGGGATTTCCTACTGTTTCTCTGTTCCTCGGTCGGTACAGCAAACTCTCGCTTCCACCGCTCAATCCAACGTAAGAAACAGCGGTGGAATCCCGCACCTTGCACTCTTAAAAGGCCCTTATCTCTTGCCCACCTACCTTTCGCACTACCCTTGTAGTTCCTCATATTTACGTTGCTCCGCAGTGAATGTGACGGAGTTATTCGGTGGTACACTTTGGTCTTCTTTAATTTCCTATTAAATATTTTTCTTGGTCTTGGTTTCTTGTCGATGCCGTCGCAGGGCCTACTAATTGCACGCCATTCTGCACCAGCTCCAAAGGAGCGAGAGAAAGGGCGGGAGGCGGCAGGAAGGAGGTGGTGGTGGTGGTTCGCCTGAGGTCCAGCTAATCATACGACAGAAAGCATCACCATGCCTTCTTCTTCTCCTTCTTCTTGGTTGTCTACGGTTCCGCCATGGATCACCTCTCGCACGTGCTCCCCTTCTTCCCTCGGCCATCCGTTGCAGTCTTCGGCTTCCGGCTTCCTTCAGTGGCTTCGCGTGATCTTCCTCTCGCCGTGTCCTCAGCGCGCGCTCTTTGCCGTGGCCGATGTAGTATTCCTATTCGTCCTCCTCGTCTTCGCCATCCAGAAGCTTTCCTCTCGCTTCCGCCGGCGACGGAGAGATGGTGCTGGCACCGCCGAAGAGGAGGCCGAAAAGCCACTGCTTTCTGAGTCCCGGGTCATCGTCCGCGTCGGCCTCCGCTACAAGCTCGCCCTCGCCATCTCCTTCCTCCTCGCCGCCTCCTACGCTGTCCTCCTCGTCCTCGTCCTCGCCCGCTCCCGCCTCCCGTCCTCCCGGTGGATGGTCGCTGAGTCGGTGTTCCTGCTCCTCCAGTTCCTGTCGCAGCTCGCGGCCGCCGCCGTCGTAGCACACGAGAAGCGGTTCCGTGCCGCCGTCCACCCTACGACGCTCCGCATCTACTGGATCGTCAGCTTCCTCCTTGCCGCCCTCTTCGCCGCCTCCGCCACCGTCCGGTTCGCCGGCGGTGTGTCCATCCCTGTCGACGACGTGGCCTCCGTCGTCGTTCTCGCGGTCTCCGTCCCGCTTGTGTTTCTCGCGATCTCTGGATCCACCGGGGTCTCGGTGGTCGCACGGCAGGAGGAGGAAGAGGAGCCGGCCAGGTCGTCCGACGCCGCGGCAGCGAAACCTAACGTCACCCCCTACGCGACGGCCTCCTTCCTCTCCCGCTTGACGTGGGCGTGGATGAACCCGCTGATCCAGAAGGGCTATCGATCAGCGCTCAACCTCGACGACGTCCCGTCGCTGGCGCTGGATCACCGGGCGGAGCGCATGTACGAGCTCTTCCGTTCCAAGTGGCCGGAGCAGGCGGTGCGGTCGGAGCATCCGGTCCGGGCCACCCTCCTCCGCTGCTTCTGGCCGCGCCTCCTCCTCACCGCCAGCCTCTCCATCATCCGGCTCTTCGTCATGTACGTCGGCCCCACCCTGATCGAGCGCTTCGTGGACTACACCTCCGGCAAGCGTACCTCTGCCTACGAGGGCTACTACCTATGTTGCATCCTCCTTGTCGCCAAGTTCGTGGAGGTGCTCTGCTCGCACCAGTACAACTTCCAGTCGCAGAAGCTGGGCATGCTCATCCGGTCCACCCTCATCACCTCCCTCTACCGCAAGGGCCTCCGCCTCTCCTGCTCTGCCCGCCAGTCCCACGGCGTCGGCATGATCGTCAACTACATGGCCGTGGACGCGCAGCAGCTTTCGGACATGATGCTTCAGATCCACTACATCTGGCTGATGCCCCTCCAGGTGGGCGCCGCCCTGGCGCTCCTCTACAACTACCTGGGTCCATCCGTCACCTCCGCCGTCATCGGCGTTGCCGCCATCATCGTCTTCGTCCTCTTAGGCACGCGGCGGAACAACCGATACCAGTTCCAGCTGATGGGGATGCGCGACAAGCGGATGAAGGCTACAAACGAGATGCTCAGCTACATGCGGGTGATCAAGTTCCAGGCGTGGGAGGAGCACTTCAGCCGGCGCATCAACAAGTTCCGGGACGGCGAGTACGGGTTCCTTTCCAAGTTCATGTACTCCATCTCCGGCAACATCATCGTGCTGTGGAGCGCGCCGCTGCTGGTGTCGACGCTCGTGTTCGCCACGTGCGTGCTCGTCGGTCGGGTGCGCCTCACCGCCGGCCTCGTCTTCACCGCCACCACCTTCTTCCGCATCCTGCAGGAACCCATGCGCAACTTCCCGCAGGCGCTCATCTCCGCGTCCCAGGCGGTGATCTCGCTGGAGCGGCTGGACGCCTTCATGACGAGCAGGGAGCTGGAGGAGGCCGCGGTGCAACGGTCGGAGGGCTGTGACGGCGACGACGGAGTGGCCGTCGAGGTGGCGGGCGGGGCGTTCTCGTGGGACGACGAGGCCACCGACGAGAGCAGCGCCGTGCTCAGGGGAATCGACGTGCAGATTCGGCGCGGCGCTCTGGCCGCCGTCGTGGGTACCGTCGGATCGGGCAAGTCCTCCTTCCTCTCATGCATCATCGGCGAGACGCGCAAGATATCCGGCGAGGTACGCGTCTCCATCCATCGCCACCGTTAATTTTTCGAGTGATACTATAAAAGGATATAACAAAAAAGATTAACATAAAACAGCTCACGTAAAACCTAACAAGAAAACTCTGGGTTCGGTTCGTGTTACGAGGACAAGAATAGCTCCCGGTTTATCACGCGACGTCGAGAACTCTGTTAAACCGCCTGGTCTGTGAGGCTCAGCTGTATCCCACACGGCAGGGTACTCCGTTTCAAGCCTTGCCCCAGTTCCATTAAGTTGGTAACGTGGTAACGTGGCCAGAAAGCCCCCCCGCTGTCTGTCGCCCGTCAGTTTAGACCCGTAGCTTCAGATTCCGCTCTGCAACCAGTGACAGAGCAGCTTTTGCGCGAACTATTTTTCCTTTTGATCGAGTCCACGATTGATTGATTTAGATGGGCTTCATCAGCGCCGCGTTGCGTCACCCGGTGCGTCGGCCTCCGAGTCTTTGCCGTGGCAAAGACGGAAGCAGAGGTGACTGGCCCCTCTCTATCCCAATCCAATCAGACGCCACTGGTTTTCTCGTCACATCACTGTGGTAGGCAAAGATTTCCGTTGTCTTTTTGGTTCCGATCCTGTTTTTTTTGTAGGGTTGACCCGCTGATCATCACTAAACCCTAAATTTCCTCTGTTCTAAGATGTTTGTCCATTTATTGCTATACAATCACAATAAAAAAAATGGATTTTGCATATCAACATCAGTTTGGTGCTGTTACGGCAGGTCAAGGTTTGTGGTAGCACAGCCTATGTGGCACAGACGGCATGGATTCAAAATGGAACTATTCAAGACAACATCTTGTTTGGGCAGCCGATGAACAGGAAGAGGTACGAGGAGGTCGTCCGGGTGTGCTGCTTGGAGAAGGACCTGGAGATGATGGAGTTTGGAGACCAGACTGAGATTGGAGAAAGGGGAATCAACCTCAGTGGTGGACAGAAGCAACGCATACAGCTCGCCAGAGCGGTCTACCAGGATTGCGATATCTACCTTCTTGATGATGTCTTCAGTGCCGTCGATGCTCAGACCGGTTCAGAGATCTTCAAGGTGTCTTTTTCTTTCACATCTCCTGCAATTAGACAGTAGTAGCAATTCCTGATCCCTTCTATTAGAATTTTATATGTGGTCAACGAATTGGTCACTCGCCATGTTAACGTAAATAATGATCGTTCGGTAGTGTTACTGGAATTTGTGCATGATTATTGTCTCTTGAGATGAGGATTCTGAGACTTCATTGACCGTTGCAGGAATGCATCAAGGGTGTTCTCAAAGGGAAGACCATTGTGCTTGTAACACACCAAGTGGACTTCTTGCACAATGTTGATCATATACTGGTAAGTTTCATGCTCTATCTTTGTAAGGTTTGATTTTTTTAATTAGAATATATTTTCATTACATTAAATGATGTACATGATAGTCACGCCCGGACTCGAACATAAGACTTATCACTCTGTGCAACAATGCACTAACTAATTTGGATGTTTCAACAGAGACTTTGATTGAGTAGTTATATTTGCTTGATAAATTAAGGCTGGTCATCACCATTTCTCTGTAATACATTAATTTTAGATGATATTTTTCGTACATGACCTCAAAAGAACTGACAAAATAACTGTAGTTCATGATTACTAACTGTAGTTATTGTTGTTCATGACTAACTGTAGTTCATGACAAAATAACTGTAGTTCATTGATTACTTAATATACTCTTTGTATAATAACACCTTAATAGTCAGTTAATGTTGGGAAAAAGCTGTGTTTTTGTTTCTTAAATTGTGACTATCTTGAGCTTAGTTGTAATTCAGCATAAAACTGCTGCTTCCAACTCGATTTTAATTTCTTATTGTTGAGGAAGCCTTGGGTTCTGCCTTTTTATTCTTCTTTGATCTTTTGAAATCAACTACTTGTGAGCATCACTTGAGCATTCCTATGTAACTTGCAATTGTTTTAAATGGAATACAATGTGCCCACTGAGAAATTTGTTATGTAGCAACTGAAATAAGATCGATAATTCCAGAGTCTTGATTCATGAGAAATCATCACCATCAATAATATGGAATATCTGCAACAATGTGTAGATTAACTACTTGCCATTTTCTTCTCTCCTGACCACCAAAAAAAAAAAACACACACACACACACAGGTTATGCGAGATGGGGCAATTGTACAATCCGGAAAGTATGATGAGCTACTACAGCCAGGCACTGATTTTGCAGCACTTGTAGCTGCTCATGATAGTTCCATGGAACTTGTGGAGCAGAGTAGCTCTGCACAGGATCATCATGATCATCAACCTGCTGCCCTGAGTCGTGAACAATCTAATGGGGAGAATGGGTCCATCATCTCCCCCAAGCCAGAGAAAAGCAAAGGCACCTCTAAACTAGTAGAAGAAGAGGAACGGGAAACTGGTCATGTCAGCTGGAATGTGTATATGGTATACATAACCCATGCTTGGGGGTGGTGGGGAGCAGTTCTAGTGTTGCTAGTAGCAACAGTGTGGCAGGGCTCTCTATTGGCAAGTGACTATTGGTTGGCATACGAAACATCAGCGGATAGAGAAAGTTCATTCAGACCATCCCTCTTCATTCAAGTTTATGCCGCCATAGCCATGGTTTCTATTGTTCTAATCACTGCCCGGTCTTTTCTCGTTGCATACTTGGGTCTTAAAACAGCTCAGATCTTCTTCAGGCAGATCCTCAACAGCATTCTGCATGCTCCAATGTCTTTCTTTGACACCACACCATCTGGCAGAATTCTTAGTCGGGTGAGCTGCTCCCTATCTCCTGATCCCTGTTGTTCTAGCATGTCACATCAATTTAATCTTCACCTTCTTCTCTTAAGTTCCTGTTTCTTTACTGGAAGAACTTTTGAGCTGCTGCCAGTGAAATATTTAGTAATGTGGGAAACAAGTACTGATTTTGGACTTGTTTTTTCAGGCATCATCAGATCAAACCAACATTGATCTCTTCCTCCCCTTCTTCGTGGGATTAACTGCTTCAATGTACATCACACTGCTTAGCATAATCATCGTTACATGTCAGGTTGCATGGCCTTCTGTAATACTCATACTTCCATTGATATGGCTGAATATTTGGTACAGGGTAAGCGTCATCTGTCACAATGCTTAACATCTCTAGTGCAGTAACTTGTATCCTTGAAAAGTTCCACAGCTTCTGTACTAAAGATACCAAAAATATTTTTGTATTAAAGACTTGGTTCTAAGGAACATGCATGTGTTTTCTTTACTCTTCCATAGAAACCGGTTCAACTGTCTTACTCCGCTGTTGTTCTTCCTTTCCTCTTGGATGCAGGGTTACTATCTTGCAACATCTCGGGAACTAACTCGACTTGACTCAATCACAAAAGCACCGGTTATCCATCACTTCTCAGAGACCATTCTTGGTGTCACGACGATCCGTTGCTTCAGAAAGGAGGATAGGTTTTCCCATGAAAACTTGAACAGGGTTAATTCAAGCTTAAGAATGGATTTTCACAACAATGGTTCCAATGAGTGGCTGGGGTTTCGCTTAGAATTGATTGGAAGTTTTGTCCTCTGCATCTCAGCTTTGCTCATGATCATGCTTCCTAGCAATTTTATCAAACCAGGTATTCCTCTGCCAATTCCCTGAAGTATATTTTAGCTTCCAGTAGATGTGCAGCAATTGATGTTTGCTTGTGGAATGCAGAATATGTTGGTCTATCCCTTTCCTATGGTCTCACCCTCAATGCTGTACTCTTTTGGTCAACTTGGGTCAGTTGCTTTATAGAGAATCGAATGGTCTCCGTTGAAAGGATAAGGCAGTTTACCAACATTCCCTCTGAGGCAGCATGGGAGATCAAAAATTGCCTTCCATCTCCAAATTGGCCCACCCATGGTGATATTGAGATAAAAAATCTGAAGGTTTATAACACTAATACATATCTCTTTACCGTCTTAAATTATCAGTATAAACATAGTATTTTATTTGAAATCTTGGCTGTTCTCGAATTTCAAAAGGCTTTCTTCTAGAATTTCCTACAGCAGAAACTCAATGAACAATGCATCAAATTGAGAATCTTTTCGTATCAAACAGACAAATTGAACTAAAATTTTGTGATGTATGCTCAGGTTAAATATCGTCCAAACACTCCTTTTGTTCTCCATGGCATTACAGTCAGCATCAGAGGAGGAGAGAAAATAGGTGTTGTGGGAAGGACAGGCAGTGGCAAATCGACATTGATACAAGCTTTGTTCCGTATAGTGGAGCCTTCTGAAGGACAAATAATTATCGATGGAGTAGACATATCTATGTTGGGTCTTCATGATCTCAGGTCACGCTTTGGCATTATCCCTCAGGAACCTGTTCTGTTTGAAGGAACAGTTCGCAGCAATATCGACCCCATTGGGCTGTACTCGGATGATGAGATATGGCAGGTACAAGTCATGTTGTACGTACGCACAAACACATACACAGACATAGATGTCGGTAATATGTGTATTTCACATTGTGCTTATATGTGCAGGCTCTTGAACGCTGCCAACTCAAAGATGCAGTATCTTCAAAACCTGAGAAGCTTGATGCTTCAGGTATCCTCTTCTTCTTCCTCTTCCTTGGATCTCAACTTCTCTCCCTGAAACTTCCCTTTGCCAACACATACTACTCCAGTGATCCATTACATCTAGTTCAGAAAAAAGAAAGTTTGGGATAATGGAGAGACTTGTGATCACTAATAATCCACACATTTTAACTTGTTTGGCTTCTCAGTGGTTGATAATGGAGAGAACTGGAGTGTAGGACAGAGGCAGCTCCTCTGTCTGGGGAGGGTCATGCTGAAGCGCAGCCGAATCTTGTTCATGGATGAAGCCACAGCTTCAGTGGACTCGCAAACCGACTCTGTGATTCAAAAGATCATCAGAGAAGACTTCTCCGCTTGTACAATCATCAGCATTGCTCACAGAATACCCACAGTCATGGACTGTGACAGGGTTCTAGTCATTGATGCAGGTAAACTTCTTGTGAAGCTACAGTGTTCTAATTTCTATTCACGTGGAATAACATACTCAGTTGGCTTAATACCATCTTAATTTTTGAATAATACTATTACATTTAAAAGTTTAATGATATCTTGTATACATTTTTTTGATCAGGACTCGCAAGTGAATTTGATAAGCCCTCCAACTTGATTGAACGTCCATCTCTCTTCGGTGCATTGGTTCAAGAGTATGCTCATCGCTCTACCGATCTGTAGGTGATTTATTGATGCTCGAGTTTCCTCTAATAAGAGCAGGAAATAGCTTCTCTCGATCGACAACAACAATTCCAATGCAGCAATATTGATGCTTTGTGATCCTAAAGGGTTTTGCATTATAAGGAGCAAACTCAATCAGACGAATGAGATTCATGAGCAGGAGATGAGGTTCATGTCATTCTTCTAATCTGTGTCGCCCATTTCTTTCATCCTCCTTGAGAGTAGTTCAGCTGGGGAGTGTAGGGGAGCTCTATATATATATATAGTACGACCGCTGATGCATTAGTTTTGCCATGAACAAGTTGATGTTGAAGCTTGTTGAGAGCTTGCTACTATTCAGATTATTCGAGTTCCAAGCTCCAAAGAAACGTATAAAGAGCTACTAAATTACTGATGCGAATGTTGAATTTTAAATCTGAGTTTGATTAGTGTTAGGATTGATGAATTAGCCAGGTAAATAAAGGGTGGTGGGCCAGTTACTGGACTTGTACCTTTGATCTTGAATAATGCATGCAGGTGCAGTGAAGATTGCCTGAAGTGTATATATGTTTTCATCTGAGCTTCCCAATCTATATGTTGGTAAGGCAAAGGAAAAAACAAAAAAGAAACACACAAGCAACAGTTTTGTTGAAAGTATGCGTTTGTCTTTAGCTATTCATATAGTTGGGAAAATGTTGGTTGTAATGTTAATTAACTCATGATATTTGTGTGAAATGCTATATAGATGTTCATTAACTCACAAGAGTCCTCTCTCTCGGTCTCTCATTTACTCTTCATTCTACCTATCACCATCCCAAGATCCTTCCAAAAAGGAAGCTGGTGGATTAAGGACATTAATCTCCCCGCTCTCATCTTAACTAATCCTGAGCGATCCTTAATCTCCTTCATCGGCCACTCGGCCTCAAACCTCGAACGTCCTCGCCCTCGACGAATCATCGTCAGCCCGGTGCGGGTCCCGCGGCGAGACGGTGACAGTCCACCGTGGCCTCCTCCCGCCACCTCGGCTGGGTCCCACATCCAACACAATACTTTACCCCGTCACCTCCTCTCTTTCGCTCTCGCTCGAATTTCTTCCTCAGCTCCCTCACTCCCTGCCTCCCCCATCGTCGGCCTGCGACCGCCGGATCGCTGCCGATCGCCGTCTTCGAAGACCTTTTTCCCCGATCGCCCCTCGATCCCCCATGGACGACCTCCCTGGCATCCTGGTTCGGGACTTCGGCTTCCGCCCCCAGGGAAAGTCCGCTCCCATGGCCGCCTCCTCCGGTGGCGGATCAGCGAATCTTGTGTTCGGATCGGGCAGATCCTCTGGCGCGAACGGCTCCTCGGGCAATTCAAGGTCCGGCTGGAACTCCAACTCCGCTGGCGACCCCTGGATCGGCGTCGGGGTCTCCGAAAGCCGGAACTCACCGCCTTACGACGATGTCTTTGGAGGTCCGACGAGGCCCTCGAATGCGTCCTCGCGGGGGGCCATCGGCGTCGTCTTCGCCACCTCCTGCTTTTGATTCCATCTTCGACGGCTATGATAAAGGTGCGGGCGCAGAACCTTCATCTTCGTCTTCTTTGCCTGTTTATGATAAGACGGTCTTCGATGATTACATCTTCAGTGGCATTCCTGGGGTGAAGAGCTCGTCGTCGTTCAAGTATGATGATGTCTTTTCCTCGATATCATCGGGACCTAATCGCGTCTCTTCTTCCCCATTCGAGGACCTCCTTGAGAATCTTAGCAAGCCAATGCCAGAGTCAAAAAAAGGTGCGAGTGATGGTAGATCCGCGGAGGAAAAAGATCGGGACTTGTCTGATTTCGATGACCTGATTCCTGGATTCGGCGGGCGCAGTCCTCCCAAGAAAACGTACGTCTTTATCTTCCTTGGCGATCTTGCTAGATTCATGCATGCAGCATAAACGTGGAAGAAAGAAACTTACTAAAGTTCTGACTTATGGGTTTAATTTGATCTAAACTATAGATCTAACATTTAACTAGGGCAGATTGTTTAGCATTTGTTCTGACCGTTTATGCTGCCTCCTGGATCAAGCAATGTCTGTCGCTTATATTCAACTCTGTGTTGTTCGGTAATCAAGTTGGGTCGCTGGACTGATATCACGAAAGATGTGTTACAGAGTTTCACACTGCCTATCAGCGACTCCATTTTTACTGTGGCTGGGAAGGGTTATGGAAAAGGATACAATGTTATGCATATAAAGACATGCATATGTGAAAGACAGTGAGATTCAGGAAGTGATTATATAGCTAAGCAATTGCAAGCACTTTTGCGCTGGTAAAACAATGATTTTAGTGTTCAGTGTTTGTATATGACTAGACAATCTTATTTGGAGATCAATGACGTGTAGATCAATAGATCCTAAACAAATTAGATATGGATCAGATCATCAGACGAATCCTTGTTCTTCTCTCATGCGATACCAACTGGATCAAAATCTTGGTCCTTATCCAATACAACAGTAATTTGTGCTTTTAGCAGCATAAACATTTATTTTGTTGGTTAAATCTTGAATCTACTGTAACTTTTACCTTTTACTTGTTTTTCTCTTTTGTGCCCTTCTATATACTTTTGCTATATGATTGGAGAGCTTAATTCACTATTATATGGTTTCAGTGACAGTCTCTATCATGGTGGCTGGGTCGAATTAAAATAAAGCCGATAACCATCATGTCCTTACCTTGTTAACCATTTCTTCTGGATCTTCCTTACATGCTCATTTTGGAAAATTCCAGTGTATTTTATATCAGATAGATGGAGATTTCTTCTTCTTACTGTTGTTATTGACTCTTCCTCGGTCCTCACCTTGGAACTTGAACCAATTTACTCCTCTATACTACTGCATTATAAGCCTGGGGTGATACATTTCCAATTATATGCAATGATCTTCATCTTATTTTAAGTGGTGCAAACTCAAAGCTTTCCAGTCATCCAAAATTTCTTGATGTTTCCTGAAACTAATCATTCATCTCAATATTCTCTTCTTAGTTGTAGTAGCATGAAATGAATTGCCTAATTTGCTCAATATTTTCTAAAACCAATCATTTGCCAAATCCTTGGGGTTCTTAGTTTTCTATAATATTCTGGAGTTCTTCCACATTCTAGTCTGTTGAACAAAATCATCTCCAATTGTGACAATATGCAACCTTACCCTTGAAAACCTCAAGTAGATAATGACTTATTTTCAAACCCAGGTGAATATGCTTCCGACATGTTTGTCAGAACATCTGCTTTGCATGCTAAAGCAGCAGAAGTAATGCAGATTAAGTTGTTCAGTTGTGCCACAATTTTGATTCTTCTAATATCTAAATAAAGCATGAAGTTAATTATCTAGATCAACTTTAGTAAGCAGTTAATATTGATTAAATGGATGACCCACATGTTTTAATGGTTGGACCTTTAAAGAAAATTTGCTGAGAAATACGTGCAAAGCAAAATGCATTACACCAAGTTCATTACTTATTTGTTGTTTTACTCAGGTATACTTGTGGAATAATAAATTCAGTGATGTCACCTCTGCACCACACTATTTGACTTTTCTATACATTGGTAGCGAAGAACGCATTACTCTTGGTTATGGTCTTTAGATACAACTATAGAATGATGTATTTCCTTATCCCAAGATCAAATGAGAGTCTGAGTGTATAAAACATATATTGATAAATACTATAAAACCATTTATTAAGTTATTTATGAAGCTTCTTTTCTTGTAGTTATCTACATCAGCCTTTTCTACTTCTTCTAGAGCAAATTTTGAACCTAGTTTGTCTTTACTTTTTAAGAAGTGATTCGTTATCACCATGGTTGCTGGTCATACTTGTAGTTGCATATGCTTGCATTAATGTTGGATTGATGGATCTACTTTATATCCAAAGTACAGGTCATGGCTTTTTCAGAGATGTAATATACACTGCTTTATGTTTTGGATTGCACATGAATTATTAGAATGAGGTGATCTTATGGTAGTTTTCTCCTTATCTTATCTTATGTTCGTTTCCAGTGCCAAAGTTCTAGACTCTCACAAGTTGGTATTTATGTTATAGACTTATGGGATTGGAGGCAGAGTCTATCCTCCACTTGTCTTGTGTTACATGTTCTCCTGCCATATTAAGTCTACGTTTTCGTGTAATAGACATCACTATTTGTTATCGTTATTTTTTCTAAACTACAAAATCTATTTGCAGAGAGTTTCCAGAGGCTAACAAACAACAGCCTTCTGTCTCATTGACTAAACCACCTGCCAGTATGACAGAAGATCCCTTTGTTGTTTTAGAATCGGAGTCCCCTTCCACGAATCCAATGTCTGGGTTGTTCACTGACCCTTTGGAACACATTAGTCAACCAGTGAATTTTGAGGGCACAAAAGTAGATGACTCCATTAATGGAGGATTACCTGGTGATAGTAATGTTTTCAATGAAGGCTTAAAATCAGAACCCTTCTTTACAACTGAAACCAATGAAGGTAGAAGGGACAAGAGCCCTGTCAAGAATGTACAGAACATTAGCGCTGGACATGGACAACAACCACCTTCTCAATCTCCTGTGGATTCCTTTGAGAACATCATGCCAAAGATGCAGACTAGCAAACCTTCTGACTCTCAAAAATCTGGTGGTAGGCGCAGTTTTAATAGTGCTGGCACAACTGAGAGAAATATCTTAGGAGACCAGTCTCCAGAGTCAAATGAACAACTAAATACAGCAGATGATATATGGCTTGCAGTTGATGAAATCCTCCTCTTCACTCAACCTACTACTGCTTCGCCACCTTCTAGGCCACCACCTTCTCTCGTCATTAAAGAAGCAACCGTTGGTTCTACTGGGCCAAGAAAGGATGATGAATCTTTCTCTCAGTCTACTAATACTGACCGCAGTGGATCAGGAAGTCTGTTGTGTCTCCGATAGATGAACTTGAAGATTTTGCAATGGGCAAGCCTCAAACATATCCCCAGGACATTCAGACATTTTTACGGGTGAAGAAGAAACAGAGACAAACTCAGCTGCTGCAGCATCTGCTGCTGCCTTGAAGGAAGCAATGGATAGAGCCGAAGCAAAATTCAAGCATGCTAAGGAGGTAAGGGAAAGGGAATGTGACGCAAAATTTACTAAAATTAAAGAGCCCATGCATCAAGAAGATCTGGAAGATGATTGGGAACTGGAGCAGAAGGAACGGGAGTATAGAGAGGAGCAGAAGAGACTTGCAAAGGAGAGAGAACAAGAACTTGAGAGGGAAATAGAAAGAAATAGACAAGCTGTGGAGAGGGCTACAAGAGAGGCAAGGGAAAGAGCTACTGCTGAAGTTCAGCTCAGGGCTGAGAGGGCTGCTGTCGAGAAGGCAAACGCTGAAGCAAATTTTTCACGGGGTTTTCATGGGGCATAGTCTTCAGGTTACTCCTCTGCTGTTAAAAAGGCATCATCTGCAGAAAATTTTGCTGATGACCTAGCTTCCTTTTTGGAGGTAACGTTTTATATGGTGCAGCTTGATCTTCTACTTTCTGCTCTTCTGCAGCAACTCCTTTTGTACTTGGTTTTAGCACTAATCCCTTCCCCCTCCCCCCCCTTCCCCCTCTTCCCCCTTCCTTATTTTCTTTTCATTAAAGGCCCTCCATCATCTGGAGAATTTCAAGAAATTGAAGGAGAGAGTGAAGAAAGAAGAAGAGCTAGGTTTGAACAACATCAGAGGACACTTGAGTGTTCGGTAATGATGTTTTATGTGGATCATATTGTATAAAAATGAGAATAATCATTTGTGCTATTTTGCTGCAAATGACCTATTTGATTCTTGAACTGCATAACATGGCTGCAGGAATTCTTTATTTTGGTCTAATAGTCTATGTTTTCTACAGGCTAAAGCTTTGGCAGATAAAACTGAAAGTGATATGCAAACTCAAAAAGAGCAGGCAGAAAGACATTTATGCTTTCTGTCTTTCTGAATGCTACATTTAGTCTGAGCAACCATTTGCTTTATCTAAATCTCTCTGAAAGTCTTCTATTGTATTATATCTGTCATTTGCTATAAAGGTCATCATGTCGTACACATTGCTTCCCATCTCTTTAATAATTATCCATGCCAATTTCAGAGGATTGCTGAGACCCTAGATATCGGTATAAAGCGGTGGGCTTCTGGTAAAGAAGGCAATTTGCGTGCCTTGCTTTCCACATTGCAATATGTAAGCTACTGTTCCTTCATGTCATTGAAATTGTTGCCAATATTTGAGATTGATATGCTGCATTAGTAATGGTTTTGCGACTGAGCTTCTAAAACTTTCTTGCTTTAGTGTTTGTGACTGTTCTCCTTGAAGGTTCCATTATTTAGTAGTTCTTGACTTTTGTATTGCTTGATATCATTGGTAATGGATATTGGATAATATCTCCTGTAAACACCTTGGAGTTGGCCATTCTACAATATACATCTGCCTCTTTTGGTCAATGCTGCTTCACTAATTTGCTTCAATACTGCAAATATAGCAAATGACATGAACAATACTACACTTATGATGCACTTGTAGCTATTCTTTTCTTCTTTCCATTGCTAAGAGAGTCTGAGAAGTCACAGACATCATTGTGTGAAGGGAACTATGGTTGGTACCTAATGGATATGTAGGCAGTCATATGGGCCACCAATTGAGTAGCAATAGATATGACGACAGTCATAAGGGTGTAGAATATTTGTGAGCCTACTTTAGTCGATTAAATTTTCCTAGTTATTCAAGGATAAAGCAGTGACTTTAATAAAATTTTAAGGCTTCATTTGGATATTGAAGAACTGATTTTCATATTCATACAAATGTGGATATCCTGTTCTTTATCACCTTCCTAATTATCTTCCTGATTTTACAAAACATGGCAGGTACTTTGGCCTGAATGTGGCTGGTAACCTGTATCTTTGACTGATTTAATCACTGCTGCATTGGTGAAAAAAGTCTATTGAAAGTCAACTTTGTGCATCCATCCTGATAAAGTTCAACAGAAGGGTGCAACTCTTCAACAAAAGTATATTGCGGAGAAGGTGTTTGATCTCCTCAAGGTATGCATCTGGTTGTAATTGGATCCTGATGCTTGTCATTTGCTTCCATAATGAGCTTTTTAGTTTCAAGAACTCAAAAGTGAAATGGTTTTGGTTTTTCTTCTGGTGTCACTTATGCATGAAACATGTGAAGGTCTTCTTGCCTACCAAAATCTAAAACACCATGCCCTTGGCACCAGGTACAACAGTCGAAGCAGATTTGTGAGCCTCACTCAATTCTCAATGCTATATAAATTTTTGGCATAACATTTGTCCTGCAACCCTTGGTATCTTACAAAACTTTGAGAACCTTTATTTGACACCTGGCTGTGTCCCACATAAAGAGAGGAGTATCAATTACTTGAACAAAAGCTCTAGTTGGTATCAACACTAAAGAACCTCATGAAGAACCTGTACTGTTTTTATAATCTATTTATCATGAATCAAGAGTTTCATTGACTTTCAAGCAACCCATACATGTTCCTGAAGTGTGGTGCTGCAGGTTCTAGAACTAAACAGTAGTTTAAAGAACTTAATGTAGAATCTGTATTCTGTATTTATTATATATCAGAAGATTCATATTATGGGAGAAACCATATGATAGGTCCAACTTATTTGGATTTTAATGTCCTCTCTCGAGTTGATAAATATTTTGAGCTATATAATATTGAATGATTCCGGAACATGAGTATTTTGAAAAGCTTAGGTTGATACAGTAGGAAGTATACTAGTGACCAAGCATATTGATGTTGTAAGAAATAAGAATGCATTAGTTAATTTATGATTTAAATAATTGAGGTTTTGAAGCTATTAATTAATTGCTTATGTAGGTGATAGTCCATTGAAACTTGTTCCTTGTACCTCTTATAGGCATGATTTCACAGAGGAGCTGGAGCCACATAAGCTTA
Source organism: Musa itinerans (assembly GCA_001649415.1). Taxonomy (NCBI): domain Eukaryota; kingdom Viridiplantae; phylum Streptophyta; class Magnoliopsida; order Zingiberales; family Musaceae; genus Musa; species Musa itinerans. Next base: position 283,522 of record LVTN01000097.1, on the reverse strand, counting down.
TTAAGATAGAAAATCAATATAATTTCACTCAAAAAGACCTTTATTTGCTAAAACTTCACTGGAGTTGAAACTAAAATTTTTGTGCCTAAACTCTAATCTCGTGTATATACTTTTTCTTTGTTCTTTGGGCCAATATGTTCAGATAGCTTGTAGATCTAATTTTCTTAATTTAGTGTGCTAGGAGTTCTACAGGGTACCCAAGCCTTCTTGTCTTGTCCCATCATGTTTCGTTATGATGTGCTATGCTCAGTTAAACCGATTTTTGTTTTGTAGTCATTATCCACCTTTGAAAATTCTGTAAATGAGCGATTTTAAGAACATGATGGGAGGAAATGCTAGTTTGCTGTAATAAGCTCGAGCTAATTTTAGAATGTTTTATGTTGTTCCTTTTTGTGGTGAAACAGGAAGCTTGGAATAAATTCAACTCCGAGGAGCTCTTCTAACGTCATTGAGGTATGCCCTTTGCCAATCGCATGAGCTATACAGGAGTGTAACTTCATGGGAGGTTTGCTCTAAAGCGTCGATTCTATTGTGTATTCTTTTGCCAGATTTTCTAATGTGTTGATCCAGCAATGATGTCTTTTCTCACCCATATAAGAGATTTCTTCTGTTGTAAATGTATTTTGCATCTCATGTATCAGTGTTGCAGTAGAAGAAAGGTGGATGCAACTCTATGATGTAAATCCCCTGCTGGCCTCTCTAGTCCAGCCGATTTCATGGAATTTAATTTTGATAATGAACAAATCATACAAGTGCTAGAACAATCATATAAGTGCTATCTATTTGTTTAGTGTTTTCCATCACCTTAATCCTTCGAGTAGAGATATTACTTAAGCAGCACATATTCAAATAGGTAAGTTGTAGTGTTTTGAAGGTCAATGTGCGGAGTTTCATCCCACGTTCTTGGGGCTCTTTTTGGTGACCCACTTAAGTAGCTTCTTTATCTGTTAGAGTAAAATTGTGTACATTGAACTCTCAGTTCACCTACTTCTATTCTTTAGCATTTGGTAAATGCCTTTAGATTCTTCCGTTTCCTTGGTGATAGTTTCGTTAGCTAATAATGAAAGGATGGGGAAAAGCTTGTTAGAATTTAGACATTCATGAGGCAATTTTATTATTTTTCGTGTTGTTTTTTTTTTTTTAAATTAATCTCAACCAATCTATATTACATTCGATTTACTGCTGCATCTGATTTTAGACGTGTAAAACATTTCACCCAATGTTTAGTTTACTCTCCCACATATGGAATTTTACGCAGTCAGTCTTCCGTTGCATTATGATCATCGATGACTGATGTCACTTCGTCGTCTTCTTCCGGTTCAGGTCAGCTTTCTACCCAAACCGACCACCATTGAATTAGAAAGAAATAACAAGAAAAGGAAAATTAGTTTGTGATTGGCATACTGAGAGCCGTTTTACACATACTACGTAGACTACTTCTCCTACCCGTTTTCCTTACCTGCTTTGCTCATTGCTTGCAGCGTCTTTCTAATCCAATCACAGGGCGGGTAGGACATAGTGTGCAGTCACAACGGGGCATAGGAAAAAGCATCCCACCGACCGCCCGCCCCCCGTTTTGTGCCCGGCAGCGGTGGGTCCCGCAAGATTGGAACTGCCATCAGGCGGTTCCGTACCCAACTTTCTATGCGTAAACAGAGCGATGTCACGTGCGACGCACCTGCGAAGCCGCTAGTAATATATCGACGGCAGCAGTAGCGGTCGCATAGATACTTTGTGTGATGGGTGAGAGCCACGAGGGTCGCTTTTCCGTTCCCCCACCCCGCAGAAAGAAGCCCCCGGCTTCTGAGAGCGACCCGTTCTGGTTTCCTTCCTTCCTGCTTCCTCGAATCCGAGGTAGAAATGGAGATATTTCCTGGTCCAAGTGCTAGGGTTCGGAGCGGTGTCGGTTTCCATCGGTTTCGTGTTTCTTCGTGTTCTTGTTGGCGGGTCGAGGGGTACCGACGGTTAGGGCATGAGCGAATGGGGCTCGGGGAGTCGGAGAAGGACGCCGGGGAAGGGAAAGAGGTGGTCACATGCTCGATATGCTTTGAGACGGTGATGAGCGGCGGGGCCCGGTCCATGGCCTTGCTGCAGTGCGGTCACCAATTCCATCTCGGTCGGTTTCTTCCTCTGTAGTTCGCCCTCGTCCTCGTGATTATGTTTTTCCGGAACTACACCTTGTCCTTTTCGGTTCGGTTTCGTGATCTGAGGGCGTAAAGTGTGGTGGACAGCAGTGATGCTTCTATGTTGCTTTCATTGCTGCCCCGATGACTTTTAGGAGTAACGGATTATGACTACTTTTCGGTGTTTATCCTAAAAATGATATTATTGCAATTTCTTCCTCTACATGGTCAAGCTGGGGATTAGATGAACGTAGATTATATATTGCATTAAGAAAAATAATATCGGTAGATGGCGAGAGGCTTGTGGATGAGGTTAGGACTGAAGGTCTCGACTAGAAAGATCTGAAGAAGACTATTGAATGCAACGCGTCCTCTAAAACACATGTTGAGCCAAAAACCTCAGATGTACCAGTACTCTTTGTCTATAGATAGAAATGTTTTAGTTGTCAAAAATATTTATTTAATTTTCACATTCTAGATGCAACTGGAAGTAAAATTTAGTTTATTATCGAGTGAATAGAGTTATCAGCCTCAGTGTTCATCGTCCTCGGTGCATGTTCTATTTCTTTTCAGAGTGGTTGTGCTGTTTTCCTTTATCTCTGAATGTCTCGGATGAGACCTCACAACCTAAGAATTATCTTGATTATAATGACATTGTCTCGATAATACTTCTAATGTTCGTTATCTGAGAGTTAAAACTCTCTATTTGAGAAGAAGACGGAACCGTCTTATTTGTCACTTCTCATGGTCTGGGACAAGTTGTCAATAATACAACCGTTTGTTTTATTTACTTCATGTTTGGTTAAGTAGACAGTGACTTCTATGTTAGCTTATGCTTCATTTACTTCGGAGGCCCTCATTTTTTTTCTTACATCATTATGGTTTTCCTGCCTCCTGAGTGTATCTGATAAGGACTACCTTATATTTCAATTCTCCAGGAAACTTCAAATTAAGTTTTCACTAACTCTGGTCTTCTTTTTTACAATTTCACTTTGGTTAAAGTTGATAACTATATAAAATTCTACCTTGGCTTTTGTTTCTTGCACTTCAAATGCCATGTGCATCTCCTGGGTTGTAATCAATTAATCTTCTTGAGAGCAGTACATGCAAGGTTTTTTGCAGTTACCTCTCACATCGGAGTAAAATTTCAAAATTTACCCTGACACTTGAAAGCATCCTTTCAGATTGCATTGGTTCAGCTTTTAATGCTAAAGGAGTGATGCAATGCCCAAATTGTCGGAAAGTTGAGAAAGGGGATTGGCTCTATGCAAGTGGCCCTCATTGCCTGCCAGATGTTAGTGCAGATGAGTGGAGACATGATGAGGACCTCTACAATCTTAGTCATTCGGAAACGGTAATATATATTTGTACTCGGTATATGTAGACACATATCTACGGATATATATTCTCTCATGTGTATATATATGTGTTTGTATATATGGATATTAACCATGATCTACAATATTAGAACAAACTATAGTTAAAAAATCATTCAAATTTACAAAGTCAATGGATATATAATATGTACTAGCTCTCTGCACATGTTAATATCGATACCCATGTTTATCTTTTGGTGTCTCCAAGATCATGTGATCTCGACAGCATTGGAAGCTAAACATACATATATTTTTTATATTGCTTTGTTGTAGCTGACTAGGATGGGATATTTACGGGTGAGATATTTTTATGGAACGACATAGGTTTTACCCTACTGTCACGGCCTTAGCTGGAATTGCCTAAGGCGTGAGGCACCTTTGCGGCAAAGACACTAACTTAGCTTGCATTGCCTAAGTCGCGAGGCACCCTTGCGGCAAAGACGCGAACTTAGCTTGTGTTGCCTAAGTCGCGCTTCGCCCTTGCGATTTGCGTCCGCAAAGATCAGCCCACTTGCAACCTCTCACAGGTCCCGAAGGACCTGTAAAAGAGAAAGTTGATTAGTTCGAAGAACGAGCGACAGATAAGTCCCGACGTCTCGCGAAAAGGGGAAGCTTTACAAGCAATTCAGCGAGCACCTTACGTGCACAAGAGAAAAGAGGGAGAGGAGAAAAACAAGGACTTTAGAGGGTTGAACGAACAGTTGCAAGTCCACAAACAACTGCTTACCGGGTGCCGGGCGCGACAATAAGTTCCCGTCAAGGTAACGTGTGAACTTGCGAAAGGTTGTTCAACGCCCGACATTATACCGAAGCCTCATCCCCCATGGTGCTACCCGGGTGGTTCTAAGGGGCTGAGATGGCTGACGTTTTGGGTGCTGTAGCGGGCTGCAGAAAACAGCCCCTGGCATGCGAAAACGGAGCCATTTTGGGCTGTTTTGCTCAGTTCGGTGAGCGGTCGCACTGTAGCGCTGCAACTTGTTCAAACTTACATTTTTACAAGCAAAAGAACATAAAACCGAGCCAAAACATGCTGCCAAGCAGTTGTACATATAGACGAGAGTGACGAACGGTTCGTTGAACAGAGTTGTTGCGGGTGCGCGATGACCATTCGTGACATTCTCCCCCACTTAAACTGTTGACGCCCTCGTCGACACTTGTTGGTAATTGTTGATGATTGTTTCTTCATGTCGTAGGGCGTCTTCTGGCTCCCAACTGGCTTCAGTTCGGGGAAGCTTTCGCCACTTCACCAAGTACTCGGTCTGCTCAGCTCTAATGGGTAGCTTTATCTTGCGATTCGCTAAAATGGTTTCAACTCGCTTCTCGTAGGAGACTCTGGTAGGGGGTAGCCGAGTTGGAACACTTCGTGAAGCATCTTACGGATCCGAGTGTTAGGCTTTTAGGTTGCTAGCACGAAGAACATTGTGAATTTTGAACCACGCCGGCTGCTGCAACTTGTAGGAGACGTTGCCCACCTTGCTGATAATTGGGAAGGGCCCTTCATACTTGCGCACCAATCCTTTGTGTACTTTGTTCCTAAAGAATTGGAGTGATACCGGTTGGAGCTTTACTAACACCAAATCGCCGACCTTAAACTCTTGCGGTCGCCTTCCCAAGTCTGCCCACTTCTTCATCCTTTTTGCCGCCTTCTCCAAGTAAGCCCGCGCAATATCTGCATTTTGGTGCCACTCCTTTGCGAAGTGGTAGGCTGACGGACTACTCTTAGTATACCCGATTGCCATGGTGTGAGGAGTTGACGGTTGCTGTCCTGTAATGTTCTCGAAGGGGCTCTTGTTGGACGCAAAGCTCCGCTGCAAGTTGTAGGAGAATTGGGCAATATCCAACAACTTCACCCAATCTCGTTGGATGGCACTCATGTAGTGCCGAAGATATTGCTGTAGGAGCGAGTTTATCCTTTCAGTTTGGTCATTCATCTGGGGTGGAGGCTTATGGAGAAGTATAACTTCGACCTCAACAATTTGAATAGCTCGGTCCAGAATCGTCCTAGGAACCGAGCGTCTCGATCACTGATAATATTGTACGGGACTCCCCAATACTTCACCACATCCTTCATCATCAGCTTGGTCGCCTCCTCCGCTGAACAGTGTATGGGAGCAGCAATGAAAGTTGCATACTTTGAAAATTGATCGACCACCACGAGTATCGATCCGAGTCTCCCTACTGCGGGCAAGCTTGATATAAAGTTCAAGGAAATGCTCTTCCACGGCCTTTCGGGTACGGGCAACGGCTCCAAAAGTCCCATCGGCTTTCGTTGCTCCACCTTGTCTTGTTGTTAAGTGAGGCACGTTCGAACATATTCCTCCACATCAGTCCCCATCTTCAGCCAATAGAAGACCCTCTCCGCGAGAGCCAAGGTTCTGTGAATGCTTGGTTGTCCAGCTCAAGGGGAATCGTGATACTCTCTTAAGAGTTCACGCCTCAAATTGTCCACTTCAGGAACATAAACCCTATTCCCTTTTATGTAAACGAGTCCCTCCTTGACCTAAAACCGTCGTGTCTTGCCTTCTTTAATGAGCTGCATCAGGGCTTCTGCTTGGGGATCACTGTACAGTCCATCCCTGATCCTGGAAAGGAAGTTGGAGTGCAACTGACTTGCATGACCTCTGCCCTCAAGTTGTACGGCATTCACATGCTCCACTTTCCGACTCAATGCATCGGCCACGACATTCGCTTTTCCGGGCTTGTACTCCATTGCCATATCAAACTCAGCCAGGAAGTCCTGCTATCGTGCTTGCTTTGGGGAGAGTTTCTTCTGAGTTTGGAAATAGCTCAAAGCGATGTTGTTTGTCCTTAGTACAAATCGCGATCCAAGAAGGTAGTGTCGCCAAACTCGTAGACAGTGGATCATCGTTGTCATCTCTTTCTCGTGCACCGGATACCGTCACTCGGTCTCGTTGAGATTGCGACTCTCGTAGGCCACCGGATGACCCTCCTGCATGAGTACTCCCCCAATAGCGAAGTTTGAAGCATCTGTATAGACTTCGAAGGGCTCCCCATATTCCGGCAATTTGAGCACTGGTTCTTCCAATACAGTAGCCTTTAGATCTTGGAATGTAATCTCACATTTATCAGACCACCGCCAAGGCTGCTCCTTCAGCAACTCCGTCAGTGGAGTTGCACGCTTCGAATACCCCGCTATGAAGCGTCGATAGTAGTTGACGAAACCAAGGAAGGATCTCAACTCTGGCACCTTCTTTAGAGTTCGCCATTCCACAACTGCTTGCACCTACGATTTGTCCATCTGAATGGAGCCATCACCGATTTGATGCCCCAAGAATAAGATCTCCGTTTGAGCAAAGTAGCATTTCTCTCTTTTCACGAACAAAGTGTTCTTCCCGAGAACCTTGAAAATTGTCCGAAGGTGCTGGACATGCTCCTCGAGCTTTTGACTGTAGATGACGATATCGTCCAAGTAGACGACCACGAACTTATCCAAATACTCCTTGAATAGCTGGTTCATGAGAGTGCAGAACGTGGCCGGAGCGTTGGTTAAGCCGAAAGGCATCACCAAGAACTCAAA